>PVKA01031686.1:0-26043 GCA_004027165.1 Ctenomys sociabilis | reverse complement strand
TGTATCTATCTATCTATGTATCTATGTACCTACCTATCTATGTATGTATCTATGTATCTATGTATCTATGTATCTATCTCTGTATCTATCTATCTTCTATCATGTATCTTCTATGTACCTATCTTCTACTTATTATCTATCTATCTATCTTTCTATCATGTATCTTCAACCTAACTTCTACCTATCACCTATTTATCTGTCTGTCTGTCTGTCTGCCTATCTATCTATCTATCTATCTATCTATCTTCTATCATGTATTTTCTACCTAACTTCTACCTATCATCTATCTATCTATCTATCTGTCTATCTATCTATCTATCTATCTGTCTATCTATCTATCAATCATCTGTCATCTCTCTACTCTCTCAACCACTTTGAATCAACTCCAATAAATAAACTAGCTCGGTTAGTGTACAATACATAAGAAAGGTGTTAGCCTGGGGATCAGCATGCTGTGTCTCAATGCCCAACTCCAGCTGCTGCTCTGCACAAACAGAAGTTTTGGTGGGGCACACGTGTAGGAAACCTGTGACTTGCACCCACTTCATAATAGTCTCAGCCATGTTCTTAAGTTTCCATTCCTCTGCTGAGTTAAGTTCCTAACTCTTCTTACCCCGCCTACTTCCCGTAAGTCTCCTGCTATGCCCCGAAGGTGGGACTTCCTGTCATAGCCCAGTTGCCTAGTTGCTCGCACCTTTTATGCACCAACGTCATTTCCCTAGGCCTCCACTATATATACCCAGAGTTTCCTTTGAATAAACGAGACTTGATCTGAATCCTGTCTTGTCTCTATTTCTCGCGTCTCCTGTCCTTTGTCCCCTCCCTCATTCCCCACTCCTTTCCCAGGTGACACTTGTGGACTGACCCGCTGGACACACACGTACACCTAATTCCATAGAACTATTATACATATCAGCAATGGCTACTCATGGAGACTGCATTGCCTGCCAAGCCAGCTCCCTAGTTTAGAAGCACACCCATCTTAGGCGTGTTCTGTATACACAGAAACATTATTTGCTTTAACTCTGTCAGTTTGCCTAAATCATAACACCCTGATGTGGCTGATAAGTTGCTAAGTTAGCAATTTCTGCTACCCTCTCATCTATGCAGCATGATCCATCATGCCATCAGTGACCTTTATCATCCCTATCAACGATCTGACCTTTATTGTCCCCAACTCCTTTGCTTTACCACAGAACATGGCATCAGGCCAGAAGGCAAATGGCTCGTCCTGAAGTAGAGCCGCCGTCAATGCAGTAGTAGCACATGGCCGACAGCCCAGACTTGGGTGGGGATTCTGAAGTCACAGGATGCTTTCTGACACCAGGGAACAGCAAGGCTGTCTTCTACCTATCATACACCCATCTTCTATCATGTGTCTTCTATGTACCTATGTTCTACCTATTATCTATCTATCTATCTATCTATGTATCTATGTATCCCGAGATACATATGTATATCCGAGATACATATATCTATGTATCTATGAAGCAACCCGAGTCCCCACATCTTTAATGGGCTGCCGAGCCTCCAGCCCCTGGCAGACATGAGTAAACAGCTCCGAGAGACTCAGCACTCCCCATCTCCCCTCCACCCTGGGAAGAAACAACAGCCCCCGGCATGGGCTTGCACTCTGAGGTTCTCAGCAACTCTGGACACCATTTGTTCCCCATTTGAAGACCAGCTCTCTATAAAGGGAAGGGGATGATTCTGTTTTCTGTGACTACAGTCTGTCACTTGGAAAAAGAATTTCGACACAAGGGCTGTCAAGATTACTCAATTAGCAGGAAAGAGATAAATTCTCAAAGACATGATCTTGAATTAATATACTGTGTCACAGTTTGGAAACTGTGATTGCACACATCTGTCTGTCTGTATGTACTGTGTAGCGTGTGTGTGTGTATATATATATCTATATATATATACATTATATATAACATTATATACTATATATAACATTTTAAATATTTTATAACATAAAATATAACACACACACACACACACACACACACACATATATATATATATATATATAATTTTCTTAAAAGTCAAATTTAGACCAAATAATAATAATAATAATCATAACAGGCCCTCCAAGATAGCTTTGTGGTCTAAGCAGCTGCCTGGCAAGCACAAGGGCCCAAGTTCAATCTCTAGTACTGTGTGCCTCACCAGCCCAGCACTGAGTCAGCCCCACAGCTGGGGAGGCTCAGACAGGAAGATCACTACAAGTTTGAGCTGTGAAGCCTGAACCTGTACTAAACAAATAAACAAATAAAAGATTAAGACCAGGCGTGATGGTGCGTGCCTATAATCCCTGTACTGGGGAAGTTGAAAATAGGAGGATCACTACAAGTTGGAGCTGTGCAGTAAGATCCTTTACAAAATATAAAAAATAAATACAAGATCAATACTACTGATCACTATACTACTAGCATTACTACCAATGGCTGGGGAGATAGCTTGGCAGCACAAGTTCCTGCCTAGCACGCACAAGGTCCAGAGTTCGATCCCTCCCTGGCACACCATGCCCAGCCAGCACCAGAACCCTTAGCGTGCTGTGCTGGCCCTGAAACCTGGTGTGGTGGAGACAGGAGGATCACTGCAAGTCTGAGATGCATAGTGAGACCCTGGATAAAGTAGAGAGATAAATAAATTTTAACAATAATAATAAAAGCTCATTTACAATTTTAAGAAGCAAGTAACTCAGTTACTTTGGCATCCTTCAAAACTCTTGACATACATGTCCCTCAGCAAAAAAGCACAGGTGTCTGCTGTCTATAAACAGAAGAACATAAAGCAATCAGATGTAAGTTCTGAAGTCACGTTCATCATTAGCGGAAAAAAACGAGTGAGAAAAAAGGGGAAGACTTAAAAAGTCCAAGGATGTCGAGAAACTGAAGCCATTGTTTAACAAAAGATCTATAACATTTCAAAACCCAAATGGAAAGAAAAAACACAAAACGGTACAATACCAGCTGTAAGGCACAGAACTACACAATTCAACGATCAGCATTTTTTCCTAGCAGCTACACACTGTCTTCAGAAAATGTGCTGTTCGTCTCATGGCTGGCCTCTTTCCTGATGAGAAACGTGCTGCAGAGGCAGAAGAACTCTGGTAGTCCCGGAGGCATACAAAGTCCTTATCAAATATCCAAGGCGAAACTCACTCTCTGAACTTCAGAAATGCACAATTACTTTTCATGCTTCTTACCAGTTCATGAAATCCCAGCCCCACAAACAAGGTCACATGCCACGAGTCTCTGTTTCTAAGTGCTTGTAGACTTACATTTTCTTTTGATGATAATCCAGGACCAAACGGATTCAGAAGACAAAACTTACACTGGTAGACTGCTCCATGCGGTGAATCTCATTTCCTTCAAAAACCTGTAACATGCTAATGCTCCTTCACTTCCAGAGCTAGTATTCACTGTGTCCGTCTCCTTTTCGGCCACAGTGGCCTAACTCTCCTCTTTGTCCAAGAGGTGGTTACCTCTGTAATTTTCATTGCTATGTCCAATAGCCAGTTTATGTTTTCATCTTCCCGATTCTTTCAACTTTTTCGGGGGGAAACAATAGCCAAGGATTTCCTTGCGGTGATGAACCACTTCCTCGGCGTCTGCAAACAATTGGCTCCAAGGATTCCATTCTTTTCTCCCACTTGCCATGTTCTGGGAAGCCTTCCTCTCACACATTTTGGCATCAAAAAATGTTTTTCTTTACAAATTACCTTTACTTTTTAAAAGAACAATAAAAATAGGGGATGGAGGGAAAGTGTGAGAGAGAAATGATATAGAATTTCACTAAACCAAATGACAGGAATCTAACAATACTTGTTTTATTGTATAGTTTTCTTCAAATTAATTGTTCAGACATGAAGCCAGTGGCTCTATCTGTCTATCTGTGTGTCTGTCTATCTATCCTATCTATCTGTCTGTTTGTCTGTCGATCTATCTATCTTCTATCTCTTTTCCATTCCTTCATCCTGGTTCCTGGTTGCTCTTTCCCCTTGAACCCATTCCTTCCCTTTCACAGTATCTATTTCACCTTTCAGATTTTATTTACTTTTTCAGGTCAGCTATTTCTATCTGGCTACACATGTTTGTTTCCCTTAGTGTTTGTCTTACAGAATTGTTAAGCTCCAGCCGCAGGGCTCCCGTACCTCCTTCCCTATAGTACCGTTCTCTTATCCCACTGCTTTGGAGAGCCAGCCAATGTCTTGGATTTCTTTCTTTCTTTTTTTTTTTCTTGTGGCCCGCTTAGCCTGAGCTGGTGGTGGGGCTGGCATGGCATGCGGTGCAGGAGACCACAGTCCCTATGCTTGCCTAAGCTTGGCTAAGCTTGCCTAGGTAGGTGCTTTAGACCACCGAGCTGCCTCACCAGCCCCTTGAACTTCTCAATGACATGTCTTCTATGACATTTTGGCATCCAAAGCACAATGCTAGGTGCTAAGTTTTGGCTTCTAGCTTTTATATGTGTGAGGCTGTGTTCTCATGATTCTTGAGGGTATACACTGTCTTACTTTACAGATCAGAAAAGCAGACCTCCACGAGGCAAAGCATCTATCTGTGGTTACATGGAGCGCTGGGCTGAGGCACTGCCCACAGCCCTTCCTCCTAGAGTTGAGCTGTTGCACAGCGCCTCCGCAGTGGTCCTGCAGCCCTCTCTCCTGGCAAATGGATGAGGGTGAACCCTTGCTGATCATGTTTTCTGCGCCCTGAAAGTGGCGAGCATATCAGCTCAAACCAACAATTAGAGAGGAAAAGGTTCGAAATACAGAAAGCGCAAATCCTTGTGGTGTTCGAGTCTTTCTGGGAGACTGACTATTCTGTGTTTCCTGTATTTTTCTGGGTCTGGCCCCATTTCAGTGTGTAAACTTTAAATCCCCGGGACTCCTTTCTTTCACAGACAATTATGTACTTTTCGGTAAAGACAACAGACAGATAATCTTTGGAACTTTGTTTTTTACTCTGGAGCCTGTATTTTTATCTGTAAGAGGGCCAATATTTTCTTCATTACCTCTTATCACAATTTCAAAAATTTTCATTGCTCCCACTGACACTTTACTTCTTGGAATATGTACCAGCTCTATTTAGGCTCCTTCCAGATTTTTCCCTGCTTTTCAATGCTTCCTATTTACCCACATTTATAATCCCTTTAAAAACTATTCCTTTTTATTTCTAGGGCTCCCAAGATCAGCAGTTTCCAGCATGTCACATTCCACCTAACTTAACCCTAATTTGAGGAAATTACCTCTAAGAAAGGGAAGGAAGGGTAGAGAAAGGAGAGGGGAGAAGAAAAAGGGGGAAGGGGGTAGGGGGAGGGAGGAGCTGGAGAAGAGGGGAAGACAGAGACAGGCACATACAGAGACAGACAGGAACAAAGAAAGAGACAGAGACAGAGATAGGAACAGGCAGACAAGAAAGATTGAGCGAGGATATTTAAAAATATTTTATAGTATGCTTTAATTCAATAACTCATTTGCTTGAGAACAGTTTCACATTTAGAGAAGTTTTAGGAAAATATTAGAGTCGGAGGCTGGGGAGATGGCTCAGTGGAATAAGTGCTTCCCAAGTAAATGCAAGGGCCTGAGTTCAATCCCTGGTTCCTCAACAAAAAAAAAAAAAAAAATAATAGAGTCATTATGAATACACCCACAGACAGACACAGATGGACAGCACACACACACACAGCACACACACAGACACACACACACACATACACACACACACACAGGGTACCATTTTCACATCTTCCACTAGTCAAACATAATGAATCCATACTGACACATGACCTTCTCACCACATTACGTGTGCAGAACAAGGAGGATCATAGGAAGATCCCCAGACTCTCAAAGAAAGTGAAGGTAAAGAGAAATGGAGAGGAATTAATGGATTTTTTTAGGTGGGTCTGGCTCAGGTTGCCTTAAGGGTGGGTCTGGTAAGACATGTGGAGCTGGGGATCAAACTGCGGGCCCCTGGGCCTGACTGGGGTTGCCCAAGCAGGAGCTTAAACAACTGAGCTAACCCTCAAGCCTCCTAGAGAGGAATTAATGAACTGACTGACTATATTACTTGATGCCAGCTAGAGACACAGACCACCACTAGAGGTTCTGCTTATCTTATACTTGAAGGTGAGCCATTTTTACCCAGACATCTAGATTCTTTGTAATACACTGATTAAGACAACACTTTGGTATTATGCTAAAAAGATAGAATACAATACTGTTCAAATTAGCCTCATGAAATACACTATTGATAGTGCATAGCTTTATTTTTGAAATTATATATATATATATATATATATATATATATATATATATATGTCTTCATGAACAAGAATATATATGGTGTGAGCTGCCTTCCTATTTCTATAACAAATACCTAAGATAATAAAAAAAGCTTTAATTTGTCTCATGGTTCAGAGATTGCAGTCCACAGTTGAGCACTTTCATTTCTTTTGGGACTGAGGCAAGACACAATGTCAAGGTGGAGAGCACATGTAGAACCCTACCTCTGCTCTCACAGCAACCAGGAAGCAAAAGACAAACAGCAGGAGCCAGGGTCCCAGTATCCCCTCCAAAGGTGCCCTCCCAATGTCCTCACTTTCCTGTTCTAGGGCCCTACATGACAGGCCCTAAAGGATGTGTCACTTCTCACTAGAGCTACCTGTCGCTAACCAAGCCTTGCAGCACACAGGCTTTTGAAGATTCTTATTGAAACCAAACCTTATGCTATCAACAACTCTGCATTCTCTGAAAACTGTGGAATGTTTTCTGAAAGGGATGTAATTAAGTTATGTAAATTCAACCACAGAGTTTTCTCACTTACCCACTGAACTGGTAACTATACAAGGAGATATTTTTAAAAAGGCATTAAATTTTATGGCATGCAATGCAACTAGTGACGGCCATCTCCCAAATTCAGAGCAATAGCTAAATAAATGCAGTAATAGCTAAAACAAATCTAATAGAATATGAAATTAGAATCGATTTAAATTCTAAAAATGCCTGAAGTAACACAGACCTTACTGATTTGCTGTATGATTTAACACAGTGTTTCGGATACCTTGAAAAGTTTTACTTATTTTTAGTTTAATTATAAGCAAACTGGGAAAAAAAAAAAAAGGGAAATCCATCACACTGTGAAAATTAATTCTTATTAAACAAATGTCAAATTATTATTAAACAAATTATGTTTTCCTTACACATTCTAGGCATACTATTTAAATGCAAGAAGTGGCTCTCACCAAAAAACTTTCATCCTGAACTGATTCGATTGAGTTTTAAGAGCCGTTCCTGCTCGGATTGAATGTTAAGCATTTTATTGCTCTAGAGCTGTGTCATTTTCATCTTTTCTGTTTTTTGGTAATAAGTAAGTTCCAACAATAGGGCCGGCCAGATACGTCAGTGGACTAAAGTACCTGCTTTTGGGGCCGGGAAGATAGATCAGTAGAATAAGTGCTTGCTTGGCAAGCACCAGGGCTTGAGTTCAATCCACGGTTCAGAAAAAAAAAAAATAAAATAATAATAATAATAAATAATGGAGTACCTGCTTAGGAACACAGGGTACTGGGGTTTAATCCCCAGTGTGGTGAGCTGTGTCAGCCCCGCCCCTAGGGCACACTGAGATGGCGAATGAGACTGGGCTTGGTGATACGGACCTATAATCCCAGTGCTTGGGAAGCTGAGAACAAGAGAATCATTATGAGTCTGATCTGTGTAGTGAGACCCTGTACACCCTGTACTAAACACATTTTTTTAAAAGAAACAAAATGATTTTTTATTCTCTTTAAAAAATTTGCCGGCCAGAAAGCTCAGCAGACTAAGGCACCTGCTTAGGCAGGTGCAGGACTGGAGTTCGATCTCCAGCGTGCCATGACAGCCCCGCTCCGGGGGGCAGATTGAGAGAGCAAATGAGACTGGGTGTGGTGGCGCGAGCCTGTAATCCCACAGCTTGAGAGGCTGAACACAGGAGGACCACTATGAGTCCAGTCTCTGTAGTGATACCCCGTAGACCCTGTACTAAATACATTAAAAAAAAAAAAAAAAAAAACTTCAGTTCCAGTAATATAGCTAGCCAAACACACAGCACTGGAGCAGTCCAAGGGTGATGGAGTATGGTGAATAATTACGGCTCATGACGCACTGAGGTGATGAGCCGTTACCAAGGAATGGGCAGGCAGTCGGCTTGGAAGTGCTGATCCTGGCGTGGCCGCACCTGCAGGGGAGTCCGTAACAGATCGGGTCTATGCGCTGTAGCCAGGCTTTGCAAGGCAAACAATACATAATTTATAGGATTATATTACAATACTCACCAGAAGAGTCAAATTTATACCAAAGAGTGCAGGAAATCTGCCCATTTATCCAAGGCCCAAAGACTCTCTCTAGCTGAGGTTCTGGATTGCACAACGTGCTGAGTGAGACCAGCTGAAGATCTAGAGCCCATGACAGTGCCTCATGCAGCTCTGTCCCATGGCTCTGCACTGCAAAAGCCAGAAAGTCAGCAGTAACAGCTACAACGTCTGCACTAGCGGGAGGAAGGATCTGTGCCAGCAGGCTGACTGATCTTCCCTGGAGGTGGGGAGTGTCCCTCCTCAAGCTAAGGAGCACAGCTCCCCCAAAAAGTACCACAGTCACCCTCAGAGACAACGAGGTCCCAAGCCCCTCCGAGGGTAACAGCTGAGCCTGTATCAGGAAAGCCAGTGAGACAAGCTTCTCCAGAACACTGATCAGTGCACCACCTCCCTTCTGGATCCAGGAGGCAACCCGCAAAGAACCAGGGCTCCACTGAAAGGTAGCGATGCTCAGTGAGTGAGGTCGCAAGCTCCGCTGACGATGAGAACAGCTAAGTTCATGTCAGGATAGAGTATGACAGGCCCCTCAGGAAAACCAACAGCACCAGGAGAAACAACAGCCCCCTCACAACTCCACTTCTTCCTCACTTCTTTTTACTTGTTGGCAGCAATCCTCAGGTGGGCCTCCCACACCCAGCACCACATTGACTCAATTCAGCCGGGTGTTACAACCTGGCTACTTGTCAATCCTCCACCCCACGCCACGAGAACAAGGGCCTTAGAGCTCCCATGGTTCCTTTAAAGAATAAAGTTTCCCTAGGACATCCTTGGATTCTTGCACCTACCCGAGATTTTCCCAGTTTTGTCAATCAATTGCTTCTTTTGCTTTGGCCAGGCAGCTAGAGTTGGATTCACTCACTTGAAAGAAAGAAAAAATGCTTTCCAATTTATCACTCTTACATTTAATTATCCCTAGACATATATCCCGTTCGATTTTTATGATTAAAGGTTATTTTTTATCTATAAACACTGACTTGATGGAGAAATGAGAAAACCTTTGTTTCTATATTGATATAATTAAAAGAGAACATTTTGGAATGATTTTTATGAATCTCATTTTGGTTCAGGTCAAGTTAGCAACAGCACTCATATCTTCGGAGATAAAAATTCTGTCAAGGTTTGAATGACAAGCTTTAATGTTCCTACCTCTTCCAGAAATAAACATAGAAACAGTATGTCAATGTATAACCTTTGCATTTAAATCTTAATTAAGGAAAATGCTCTAGTATATTATCTTGGAAAGAAGAGGGTCCACATGCAATTTAAATTTCTTACTTGGACATATCTTGACATATTGCATATAAGCTGCCCCTTTTAAGTGTCACCACTGGACTCAGGCAAAAACTACCTTAGAAGTTGATAGATACTTCCTTTTTAAATGAATCTACCACTAAGTTCAGACCTAGAGCTAAAGGATAGCAACAGAAGTAGCAGTTTACTCAAAGGTGTTTGCCATTCCTAAGTAAATACCCAAGGATGCCCACTGCCACTGGGACAGTACATCCCAGCGGCTAGTACAGTTCTTTCTTATTTGCTGCCTTCAACATCTAAGATTTTCCTTTTGCCCCTATCCCCAAATCATTTAGTAGCAGACCTATGTTTCACTTTATTGTTCTTCCATTTTAAGCTTCTGTGCAGGTCTGCATTTTTAATTTTTCCATTTAATCAGCTTTTAAACTGAAACACAAAGACAGCCCGGGCAAAGTGCAGGCAAAATGACAGACAGATGATCAAACTCCTCATGCTGGGCCAGCAAGACAGCTCAGCAGACTGAGCACCTGCTTAGGCAAACACAGGGACTGGGGCTCGATCCTGGGCACCACATGCTGTGCTGGCCCTGCCCCTCGAAACACTGAGACTGGGCGTGGGGGCACACGCCTGTGATCTTAGCACTAGAGGATCACTAGGAGTCCGAGCCTCATTGTGAGACTGTGTACCAAGTAACAACTTTCATGCTACAGTTTCAACCTAGAACTTTCTTATCATTCATCCTCTGGCTTCTAGGAATACCTATCGTGTGGACGCCCCAAGAGATGCCAAGGAGCCTGTCTCTCAGGGGCTATAGAGACTGAGGGATCACTAATTATATCTGGCACGTCTTCATCACGGAACATGTTCAATGGTCCCCGCTAGAAAAGACATTCAATCACATTGCTGGGATTGGGAAAGCAATAAAGATCAGCTTCTCTCGACTAAAACACTTTCTGCTGTCTACTGCCTTTGAGCATGCCTGGAAAATCTTAGAAGGGAGACCTACGAGGTCCTCATCTACTACCAGACAGGGTATCTTCCCTCAGAGCAGGGCTGAGATGCAGGTGTAGTACTGAGAACAACATGCTGCGATATCTAGAACATTTATTCTTAGTCTACTACACAATCTGGTGTTCAGGGAGGACTAACACCCTTAGAAAATCATCAGCGATAGCCATTCACCAACAGAAGACGCACTAGATGAAGGGTGTGCTTTGCTTTGTGTGAGTTTTTCTCTTCTACAACGCTAATCCCCAGAGAGCTCTCTGAAGCATTTTCTTTCATACACATGAGTTGCGCTGCCCGGCAGGTCCATTTGATGTCCTGTACTCATCTGTGAAGCACATTAAACATCAAACACACTGCAGGATCGGGTTCGGTTGACTCAGAAACCTTTTGCATTCTCACAGCCTGAGTCAGTCCACCTGAAAATCTCCTTTGGAATCTCTCTCAATCCCTTTCACAAGGAATGTTCTTGCAACAATTTTCCTTCTTGCATTCCTTGAGAATTTCTGCTCAAGTTTTTAAAAAGGGCTTCCACATATATCTCACTCAGAGTGTAAGAAATTATTTGTGTCATGGATCCATATTGAAGCCAAAGGGGAGGAAAATCACAATAAATACATTTCACTGCAGTAAAAGTCAAGGCAATTGTTCCTTACAATTTACAGAGATAGCCACCATTGTTGAACTGGAATGAACTTTGGGATTCCCTCTTGCTTTTGTTTTGTTTTGATTTGCTCTTCTAAACACAATAAAAATATAACTTGATACTTTAATTGCAGTTGAAAATCCTGCCAATTTTAGTCAAGGACAAATATTTGGGAGTAGCACAGGTTCTGTGATTATCACAGTGTAAGCATAACAATGTCACTGTAACTTGGGCTCTTGTCACAAAGACAGGGCATATTAACATCTGCCTTCTGGGGTACCTCTAGCTCAATTAGCGCTGCTGCCCTGTGGCCTCATCTCCTGGGGCCTCATCTCTCGGCCAGGTTTCACTGGCTGCAGTGGATTAAAATGGATTAGTAGTAAGTCACTGTTCTGCTTGGAAAACCCAAATCTCTTTTGATTGGACTTTCACCTCGTATTAAAATTAATTTAAAGCAAATATCAGGCAATGATACCACAAAATCCCTCTTTTGGGTATTTGAGTTATCCAGAAGAGCCCAACAATTAGAGTTTTTTTTTTTTTTTTTTTCATAAATAAAAAGCAAACTGCACTTTTAAAAACAAGCTGCTATCACTCTCAAGCAGCACCAAGCTGAGAGCATATTTTGTTTAACAATATAACTAAAAAGTAATTATAGACATCCACATGCTTACTCCACCTCTACAAGAGACTTGGGAAACAAGAAAACTGCTCTAGCATGAATTGTTTTGCTATAGCCTACAGGAGATGCATTCACCAATAATATCATATACATTTTCAAGTTTAATTTCCTCACATCTTCGTAAAAATGTATGAAGTACAAATTCTTTCAATACTACCTTCTTCTTTTTTTTTTTTTTTTGGTATTGGGGATCAAACTCAGGCTCTTATGCTTGCTAGGCAGGCACTGTAGCCACTGAGCTATCTCCCCAGCCCCATTCTTTCAATACTAAACAAAACTCAGTTGTAGGCTTTGCAGCTCTTACGATACAAACCACCTGTTTTTCCTTTCCCTTGGCTGTACATAATTTGAGAAACTATGCAGAGGATCTTTAGAATCATCCTAAAATCAAGGAGGCTCAGGAGAGTTTTCAGTTTAGAAACCTGTGCTTGGGAGACTAAGAATATTACTTGGGAAACTGGAGAGGGAACAGGGCCCCTGAAGTGTCTGTTTTACTGGGAATGGCTGGGGTAAGGATGAGGGGAAGACCACCTGCCTGGCAGGAGTGAGGCTCTGAGTCTGCTACCCAATGCTGCCACAAAAGAAAAGCAATACGATCTTAGCTGTAGAACTCCATTTAGGGTCCCATAAAAATATACCATGGGTCAACGGATTTCTGGTGGTTGGAAGCCCAACATCAGTGTGGCAGAGAAAATGGTTCCAGTAAGGAGACAAGACACCACGAAGCAGGTCAGCCGGTGGATGGGCAGCAAGCTGGCCTTGCGGTGAAGACGAGGGAAGGCGCAGTGGATGAAAAAGTGGGGTGATGGACACAAGTTGCTAATTTCTGTAATGTTTAGAAAATCCACAATGGATTGAAACTCATACAAAAGTGTTCCTATCAGGCCTTGGGATGGTGGAGGCACTAAAGTCCTGCAAATCCAACACCAGTGTGCTCTGCTCATCAAGTCTGCATTTAGTTAGTGACCACTGCCCTTGGCAAAAATGTTTTTAGTTGGGCAAAACGTGCACAAGCAACGCCAGGTTTCTAACACCCTGGGATTCAACTGCCTTCTGTGCTCAAGGTCTTTTAATTCCTCATTTACTTGTCTTTCTCCTTGATTGCCTCCTTCTCTTGGTTTAAGAGGTACAACAGACACTCTCAGTACACAAAACATCCTCAAGGGCACCTTGGAATCGTTGGAGAAAACAGACAGCTGAGAGTAATGAAGATAAACAAATCTGCCGCTCAGCTTCTGAACCAAAACCAGCCCCATCCAAGAGGCCCACAGGGTGGACCATTACAGACCATGGTGAAGAGAATTCCATCGAGGCAGAAAATGAATTCACTATTTCATGATTTGAGTAAGACCAGTATTATTGGGCAGATCAGCATGCATTACAATTTCTGCAGCATTGCTACAAACATCAGTGCTGCCTGCCGGTTGACTGTCAGCTATCTGCTGCTTCCCGCAATACACTCCAGGGTGCGATTTCAAATTTTCTTATGTGTGATCCTTGATGACTGTCTTTTCTTTCCAGCGCCTCAGAAAAAAGTCATTTCAAAAGCTTTCAGATACACATTTTATTGATAATTTCTCCAGCAGAATCCATTCATGTTCCCTTCAGGCTTCCCATGCAAATGTCCTGCTGTGTACGTCTTGTAGCAATGCACGAGGCCCCAGTAGCCTGATACCATGAGCTCTAGCACAGCCGAAGCAGCAAACAAAAGCAGACATAATGCAGGGAACAACCGACTGCTTGCATCTCAGGAATAATTTTTTTCTGGCCAGAATGGCTTTTTGACTCTCTTCTTTCTTTGTCTTATTTCCTTAATCTTAAGATCCTGAACCGTACTGGGTCAATGGAGTATTTTATCAATAAGGAAAGAACAGAAAGTTAAGAACCGGGTACACATTTCTACAGAAATTAACAGTTCTTTTAATACACAGCCATAGAGTCCCTGCGGCACAGAGGCATTCTAGGCAATGCATCATTAGGTACTTTTGTCACTATGTGGGTGTCACAGAGTGTACTTACACACATATGGATGATATAGGTCAATCACAGGCTATACAGGGGAGGAAGGGGAGGGAGAAGCACAGTGAAAAGGGAGGGGATGGGAAATAAATGCAGTACCGCTAAGCTCCATGAAGCTTCTGCCAGTATAACAGAGCACAGTGCTTTGCAGCAAATACTTTTTTATAAGCAGAATGAAGATAAAATAACAGTAAATTACGCACAGTAAATGTATACAATAATCACTTCACTTACAATCACCATTAAATACAAATTGCACATCATTCTGTGTCCTGAACTTTTATACAACTGTCAGTGTGGTAGGGTATCTTTTCTCCTCCCAGCATGGGTTAAAACACAAGAGTAATTTCTTGTGGGCTGGCCGCAGTACCAACAGGTAGGAGAAATGCCTCAGTGCCGTCGTCATCTGACAGGACTGTCATCCCAGGGGCTTCAGCAACAACTGAAGACCCAGGACCACGCGTAAGTTCTTATAGGGACAGTGCGGATGAATGTACCCACGATACAGCTTGTAACAACACACCCTTCAGCAGCAGGCTTTTCCCTCCCTGATAAATCAGGTGTACACACATCTGCTTTATTCTTAAAACACAGAACACAAATAAGACACCGTCTTCACAACCTTTGAACTGTCATCTTTCTCACACAGGGGGTGCATTTGCTCACAGATAACCAAAGTACCTGAAGCAGCTGTGACTCTTTTTCACAGAAGTTGGCATGTATTTATGGTGGTTCCTCAAACCTGAGTTCATGTCCTTTCTTACATTGAAACATGAAATACGCTATCCATGTGTCAGGTAAGCAATAAATAAATAAATAAATAAATAAAAGCAGTAAATAAATGGACTCTTTTAGAAAACAGAAGTTGCTGGAAATTATTTTCTATTTATTTTCTAATAACTTGTAATCTCCAGAACCCGTATAAGATGTTTGTTCCCCCATCAATACCAATGCTCTAATGACTCCAGGCTTACTCTGAAAAATTAAATGTTATCGGGGGAAAAAAATAATTAAGAAGTACTTCAGAGCAATCTGACCCAGATCAGAGTTTTGGAGTGATTTTCTACATTAGAAAATCTTATCCTCAATTTAGAAGAGATGCACAAACGGAGACCCACAGCGATTTCTAAGCAGCAATTTCGGTATTTTTTAAAATGCACCATGCTAAGTGCATGAATGCATCAGATTACTTTCCCTCATGCTTTTAGTGGGTCTATCTGCTCAGAGAAAATTTCCAAGCATGTCAGTGCCCTAGTCCAAAACGGGCCGGGCTTCCTGCCTCCTGGCTGATGACTTAGACAGACTGACCGCTGACTCCATGACATACATCTGAGGTTGATCCCAAATGCATTTTGGTCTCTTTCTGCTGTATAGCGCAGTCGAAGCCCTGAACACTGGCCACCTCCCTCCACCATGCCCTCCTGCTCAGTGGACCTTGAGGCTTTAATTATGTTGTTCTCCCTCCCTGAAATGCCCTTCCATCTCCTCTTCTGAGGCTTCTTCAAGACTGAACTCAAGCATTATCTCCTTTATTAAGCCTTCCTCTTATCCATCTCCCTGCCAGGATTATAAAGCTCTGGCTCTGTGGCCAAGAGCATTCCAATCTGACTTCGATTACAATATATACAGTCTAATTTTACGGTATGGCCATGATAGGAGCCCGAGCCCTCAATGCCACAGGACCTCTGAGGACAGAATGAGTTTTGGAGACCACAAATTAGATCCTGACATTTGCTGAGCCCCCAGCAGCAATACAGAGCCAATAGACAAGGGCAGAGTTGGGTCAGGTCTGACTAAATGCTCGGCATTCCCACACATCACTCTCAGTTACGGGAACTAATATCTACCTTGCACGATGGTTGAGAAAGTAGGAACAGATATATGTATTTTATAATCCTTGGCCAATTTCTTGGTGTCTCTCAGGGGCTTAAAAAATAGCAAGCATGGGCAGATACTGCTATACTTTTCCAGATTTCCAAAAAGGCATTTACAGCTCTAAATTTATAAAGAAATCCCAAGCTCTAGCATACATACAGAACTTCTCCATGAGAATTAAGGTCAGGGCCTTTTGTCTGTTGGGAGAGAACAGACAAAAATATAAAGGTAGTCATAGAGAAACAGAGCATTACAGGATGAGCAGGGCTCAAAGAGAGTGTGGTATATACACTCTGTAGAGGTCATACATAAGCAGTGCAGGTAAAGAATGGAGGGATAACATATGCACACAGACACCTGTTGGCCAGGAACTGTAACCAGAAGAAAGACCACTGACTCGGTTACTCTTCTCTCATTGCTCAGACAAATACCCAACACTCAAAATTAGGGAAGGAAAGGTTTATTTAACGCACAGTTTGTGGAGGTGTCAATCCACACTTGGATGGCTCCCAGGCACAGGGGCACAAGGCACAGAGCAGGCTTCCTTGGCCATGGCGAAGAGCAAGAAAGCAAAGGGAGTGGCCACAGCTCAGCAGCTCAGGCAGGGAGCCTGCCTTTCTCCCCTCCTTACATTGTAATGCAAATTACCCACCTCAGGGCAGGTGCATCATGCACACCCAAAATAATCCATCACAAGCTCCAGAAGCCCCCACAGGACTGCATGAAGCTTGGGGGGGACGGACGGACAAGCAGACAAAAACCATGACAACCACCAATACCATAAAGTAGAAACGATTAATGTATTTACAAAATAAAATGTGAGATCTTGACTGGCTGAGGATTTGGGATGATACAAGATTATGGATGGAAGCATCATACTACCATATAGCATAATACTACCAGAAGGAGACACTGGAGCATTCCTAGGAGTCTCATAAAAGCAACTGATATAACTGAAAACATAAATGAATAACGCTTTTAAGGAGATAATGAATAATTCTAAAGACACAAAACAATTGATATAAGATCCTCCTAAATCTAAGCTTAGATTTTTTTTTTCCTTGTAATTCATCTTCCTTTAGCAAAAAGACATGATGATTTTAATTTTATTAATACTAATATTTCTTCAGGGCCAGAGAGATGGCTCAGTAGAATAAGTGCTTGCCTAGCAAGTGCAAGGGCATAGTTCAATCCCTGGTTTCATCAAAATAAAAAAAACAACTAATATTTCTTCAGACTTTTGGAGGTGACTATTTTATCTTAGACTAATTCTCTTCGAGATAACATAATAAGAAGTTGAGTCCCTTTGAAGAAAAGCATTCATTTCAGAATACAGAATAAGTAAGTGTTGCCTGGCTTCGTTGAGATTAGTTATGTAGATCTTTACTCCCCAGTCACTATGTTCCCCTAATATGAATGCCGCTATCTAATGAAAGCTAGAGACTCTGCTAATTATCAGATTGTGGAAAACAAGAGGGAGCCCTGGAACCCTACTGCATGGGCTACCAATTGGAGACTGGGCTCTTCACAGGCATAAGACCTCACTGGCAGAATGCACTTTTCTGGCCCTAAGACAGTACGATCCTACTTCCTGTTCTGCCTTCCAGATGGAATAGCGACCAGAAAACATACATAAATAAAACAAATAGGGGATAGGTGAGATAGCTCAGTGATCTAAAGCACCTGCTTAGGCAAGCACAGGGGACCAAGGTTCCATTCCTGGCACCACATGCTGCACCAGCCCAGGCCCCAAGAGCCCTTGTCCCATCCCATATCACTTAACAATACTTTGTGGCATCATTTTGCTTTCATTTTGTTTACCCAGGGTGTTGTCAATGTGCTGTGTACACATTTCCACAAATATTTATGCTTCGAGTTTCATCCTCAAACAAAAATGATTCCTGAAAGCACTTCTTGGAAGTGATGGGCAACTTCGACACTCTATAGACAAGCGTGGTTTTTGCGTTTCTATCTACAAGGAAGCCAAGGTTGCTCTAGGAGACAAGGAGAACATTATGTAGCTGGAGGGCAGCAGGAACATATTTTATTGATTATCTTGAGCATGGGTTTGTACACAGCTTCTTAGTGAATCTGCATACATTTGCAATGGAGGCTTTAACCAGTCATTCCTACTCTACAATTTCGTCAACACTATAGGGTTCCACAGCATTGTGGGACAATACCCAAACTGTAATCAAAGCTGAATTTTGTTTCTGCTCTTACCTATTACGCCTGTCATTTGCATTAGACATGGTTCCGAACCCAGACCACCACAGCATTCTTTGAGGGTATCAGAGCATCTCCTATCTGGATATAATTCACTGATCCTTTGGAAAGAATGCTCAATCAAACAGACAAAGCTTTCGAAATGAGTGCCTCTGGGTAAAATATCCCAGGGAAATTCTTTGTCACTGACGTGAATATAATTCTTACTCATCTTCATCCCCAGTTAAGGGGACACTATTAGAAAAGACTCGTAGGATTTATTCAGGTCCTAATAAAAGGGATCAATACCATGCAATTTCCCAAATGTATCTCAGAAAGTGGATTCCCTGGTGGCTATGTATTGTGTGCCCTGGACCAAGGTCAAGGGAGATCTGTGAAGGATGTAAATAAGATATATGAGGGGCTCTTGAAGAACATGTATCTTTCTGAAACTGCCAGAGTCCACCAGGAAGATTTTACAACTCTAAGAATTCATACAGAAGGAATTTATTTCAAATGAATGATTTCTAAATGGGGAAGGAATCTTTAAGAGGAAGCTGAGGTCTCCCAGAAATGAACAGTGGCCAAATATTCCCACCACCCCTAAGCAAAAGGGGAGCAGAAAGACTGGTCCTAGGAAGAGCTCTCTATCACCCAACCCTGAGGCTGTGGGTGCTCCGGCATCCTCAGGGCCACAGCCCCAATCCCGTAGAACTCTAGGAGCCCAGAAGAGCCCCTTGGAACAGTTTGTGCAAATTCATTCAAGCTTCCTTCCACTTTAAAGCTCACACCACATCCACCACTGACTCCTCAGGATAATCTAATCCAACCCAACCCAAACCAAACCAGCTCAATCTGTGGGGAGCTGCTGAAGCTGGAAACTGATCCTAGGTAAGGGCAGGCTGAGGCCTCACTGCCTAAAGTAGTCAAGCTGCCACAGTTCTGAGAAAAACAACCTGCCTGGACTTTGTAGGCTATGGTAGGCAACCTCATGGCTTGTAACTTTGGAAACGTGTAACTAAAGGCCCTTAGTGTTGTTCTAGTTGCCAACAAGGCAGAAAGGCTACCACTGGACCCAGCTCTTGTCTTCTTGTCTATGTGTTCCTCATTCCTACTACAACCTCAACACTCCTCGGGGTACAATGGACCATACAGAAAAATCAACAGGTCTCTCCACAACCCAACCCTCTCAGGCTGCAGAGACAGGAAACAAGGCTTGCAGGACCTTGACAGTTGGCTACCAAGAGATTTGAGAACTTAAGGTGCTACAGGGAGTAGTGCTTTGCACTTCTGCTTGTCTTCCTGGATGCAAAGGGCTGTGAGTTAGGGTGTCTCACTGTGGTTGAGATAACTGTCCAGCAGCGCTCTTCAACCACATGGATGACGGTGGGGTCTATTTAGAGAAAAAAAAAACGATTGGATATGCTAGCAGCAGATGGCAATCACAACATCGGACATTGCACAAATTTAGCAACAAGATACTACTTTGGACTTCAAAAACCTCTCGAAAATCATAGTTTCCATATGAGACCCAACCCTCAAAACAAGGGAAACAATAATCCCCAAAACATACAGGAGGCAGCGGGGGCTGGCGGAGGCACTGTTTCCAGTTTCCCAACCGTGCAGCAATCTAGTAACCCTAGTAGTGACAACAGTTCTCTCTCAGTCTGAAGAACGTCGGCACTCCAACTTTTCTCTGTGACACAATGGACTTCACAATAGGAAATGAGCTCTGACTTCTTATGAATGACGTAAGCAGGGAACAGCTCTGTATGACTCTAGGCAGCAAGCCTCAGAAGAGCCATGCTATGGGAACCTCAGCCACATACTCTTGCAGCTCCTAGAGGGTGTACATGAAATGAATGACTCCTTTTACTGATGCCATCATAAGGTCAGGGAATATCCAACATGCTATGGGCTTTATCTGGTGTCCATAAACAATTTTGGGGTCGAAACATATTTTATGATCTGTTTCCTCAAAGCTTTGAAATCTCCCAGGAGATGGTGGCAGTAAAATTTCTGGGCAGTGCCAAGAAGGAATCTCTGAAGAATTTCAGAGGTCTGAAGTGTGACTTTGCCTGTATATAACAGCATGCATGATGCACTGACCATCCCGGTCATGTCAACTGCAAAGCAAAACATCAAAAACAAAGAGAAAAATAGGGCAGGCCAAATAGCTCAGCTGATTAAAGCTCCTGCAAGCGGGTACAGGGGCCTGGTTTTGATCCCAGGGCCTGCCGTGCCAGCCCTGCCCCTGGGGCCTGCTGAGATGGCAACTGAGACTGGGAGTGGTGTTACAAGCTTGTAATCTTAGCACTTGGGAGGCTGTGAACAGGCAGATCACCATGAGTCTGATCTAGTAGTGAGACCCTGAACATCCTGTAGACCCTTCCCTAAAATAGGAGAGAGAGAGAGAGAGAGAGAGAGAGAGAGAGAGAGAGAGAGAGAGAGAGAGAGAGAGAAATAGAGTATAATTTGCCAAATACTATTTACTTGGAAATAGAAGAAGACTATAGTGAGAATACAGGTGTTAAGAGTAAACTATGGAGTTATTCAAAGAGGTTGAAAAGGAGAAGTCTGTCTCTTTGTTACAGGGGATTGAACTGAACGCCTTTGCACTAAACTACTTTCCCAATCGTTTCTTACTTTTTTTTTTTTTTTTTTAATGTTGAGACAGTATCTCACCAAGTCATTAAATTGCCCCAGCTGGTCTCAAACTTGCCTCTGCCTGCTTCTGCCTCCAGGAGTACTGGCATTACCAATGTACAATAACACACCTAGCTAGCTAGCAAGGGGAAGTTTTTTATAGACACATGAGGAGGAGCACATCACATACTTTGAAACAATAATCCAGTAACTGTGATTAACCACAGTGGTCATTAACACGAGTGGCTTCCCTTGGGGGCTGGGCAGGTGTGCATCAAGGACCGACTGCGTCAGGGCATGAGGTCAGCAAGCAGATGGCCCAGAAAGGCGGTGGGGAAGGCTGCTAACAAGCAACCAAGCAGAAGAACCTTTGCTCCATACCTCCTCAGCTAGGTGGCTCTCCGCCTTGCTCTCTCTCTGTCTCTGCATCTCTCTCACCATCTTTCTCTCTGCCCCTCATTAATGCGCTTTCCTCGCTCCCTCCTTCAATCCTTCCTTCTTTTTTCCTTTCCTGCGATTGACAAAGAAACTCCACTTTCATTCTTATATTTCTTTCTCACAACAACTTTTTCTCAACTCTGCAAATCTTGGCCAAAGGAATGGAATAAAAAAGGAATTAAATCAGGGGCTGGGGAGATGGCTCAGTGGAATAAATGCTTCCCTGGCAAGTGCAAGGTCCTGAGTTCAATCCCTGGCTCCACCAAAAAAAAAAAAGGAATTAAATCAAACTGAAAATAGTGTCACTCTTGAATGTGTCAATGAATGCATGTAAGAATCTCACACAACATTATATCTTAGTTGTACTTTTATATTATTTAGACAATGATTGACCTGTTTAAAGTTTCTGAGTATTTTGAGGAGGAAGCTGTTTGAGGATTCTATTTTTATTTTATTTTATTTTTGTTTTATTGAAGTACAAATATCAGTGAGACAGTTTTAAGATACCTTGACAAGATGGATTTGATAAATTAATACATTGCAAACTGTTTTCATAATGTTTTGGTATCATAAAAGGTGCATACATGACATTATACTTACAGACATTATTATACCGTATGCCTCTTATCAGTAAATAGAGTGTAGCTGTTTGTGTATCTTATTTTTTATACCTGAATTACATCAAAGATTCAATAATTAATACTTTCTAACTTGTTATTTTCCTAGTGTGTTTAAGGATTCTAAAGCCCTGATGGAAGTTAAACTAAGAGTCAGAAAGAGATGCCAGAGCAGAGCCTTCCAATGGTCAGAGGACTGTCTCAGACGCTCGGAGGGATTTCCATCCACTGCTCAGAAATGACAAGGTTTGGGATATGAAATAGTGATGCAGTGTTGAAGAATACTTGGGTCTTAGGTTCAAATTTTAGCTTTAGATTTCACATTAAAGCTACGACCTAGGCATATGGCATAGAGATTCATTACACTGCTTGAATGAAACAGTGAGAACAGATTTCTGTTTTTCAATACATATGATCCCCTCACCACTCAGAGGGGAGGCCGCCTCAGGCACCACTAGAGGCTGACTCACAAGCACAGTTGTCCAAGTGTGGAAATTCTGAAACCTAAACCCAAACCTATGCATTTCAAGCTGCCCACTTGAATCACTATCGGTGGTGAGTCTGCATCCAGACCCGAGATGTGTTTGGGGGAAAAAAAAAATTCTATGATTTTTTACAATGGTTTCCATTCTCTTTCTTTGCAAACTCAGATTTTCAACCTTGAATTGAAAGATCAAATTCAAATCAAAGTTAAAAAAATTATATTAAAAGGCTTTCATTCATACACACACAAATTGGCTTCTCCCCCAACTTACACATATACGCACAAACAAATCATAGTAGGAATCACTTTCAAATTTGTGGCTCCTAAAAACATGGATGTGTAAGTGACTTCATTGCATTTCTCAAAAAGAAAACAAAGCTAATCCAATTGAATGTGAAATATGCTAGAGAGAGAGCAGACTGTTCTCCCTGGCCATGGTTGTACTTAAAATGATTCTCATTTTCTTGATAGTCTCTGAATGCATAAAAGCGAGGTCAGTCATAAAAATGAAGACATTAATACAGCCAGCAAAGCTGTGTTGGTCCTTCAATACCTTGGGGGTCACAGGGCCTAGTGAATGAATACTGGCTTTCTTGTAGCTATGATTCGAAATTCCTAAGAGATAGAAATAGGTGGAGATGCCCGGTGGCTAGAAATAAAAATAGCAAGTTTGTGCTGGCAAAAGTTCAACTTATGAGGTGGGTTATGGAGATAAAAACAGATGTCCTCAGAGCCCACCCTCCAAGCAAGATTCCACACCCATGGGGGGAATCTGTCTGCCGCAGCTGGAGCAAGGAAGGTACACCAGGCTGCATCCAGAAAGGGAAAAGGCTAGCCAGACCCAATGCTCAGCCCTGCTAAGCAGGCGTCTCTCTCCTCAGATTCCATGCTGCAGGTCTGGATTCCACACTGAGCTATTTGGCTGGCCCTTTGCATTTATTTTTTATTTTTTATTTTTTTATTTTATTGAAATACAAATGTCAATCAGACTTTTTTTTTTTTAAACTAAAACCTGGAATCTAGGCCTTGTTCAGACTAAGTCAAAGACAGAGCAGAGAGAAACTCAGGAGTGAACTGAAAACACTTTCACATCAAATCAGGGCACACCCAATGAAAGAGTTCCTGGTTATTTTAAAGGTTTATGTGTATGGGGAAAGCAGGAGAAGGAAGAGGAGAAGGAGGAGGAGGGGAAGAAAAAGAAAGGAGGAAGAGGAGGGCAGAAGGAGAAGAAGGGAGGGAGGAAGGGGGGACAAGAAAGAGAATGTAGAGGAGGAGGAAAAAGAGGAAGAGGAAGAAGAAGAGGAGGAGGAAGAGAAAAGAAGGCACACTGCCATGAAGCTCCTTCAAACTATTGTCCCTCGAATCAATACTTCGTCACTTTCTGAAACAGTTCTGGAAACCCTTTTTTTGGGATCAGCACTACTGTGAATGCCGCTGCTAAGCATTATCCAAGAGAAACAGTCTGCTAAACACTGAAGATGCATCTTCACCCGCCTTCTTCACAGGAGCAGGTGGGACTTGTTGCTCCTTCCCCAGTCAAAATGACCGTGGAAGGCCAACATTTTCAACTGATCCAGGACACCATGACAGCCAGAACAGCACAAGTACTGACTCTCAGGAAAGAGGACTTCCAAAGCTGCTCTAGAATATGCCAAGGGTGATGCAGTAAGTGTCCTTCACTGTAACGGATATTCTTAAAAGGTAAACATTCACTGTCGCTTCTAACCTGCAGCTATCATGGCAGAAGCAACGAGATGCCAGGGAGAAGGCAGAGGAAGAGGTAGGCTTGTCGGCTTCAGCCTCATCCCTCCTGGAGCACACGAGCTGCATGGCTCACCCCGGTCCCTCTGGTCCCCGTTAGGAGCTTCACCTGTGCCGAGAGCAGCTGCCAGCTCCGCAGTGCGTGAGTGCGCCTGCGTGACGCCCAGGAGTCTGCTTGCATGCAGGTACCACTGTCCTCACATTCTTAACCCTATTCAAAGTCTTGGCAATATGCCTTTTCTCCCAACAACAAGACCTACTTGGGATAGGAACTCCCAGCCAGCTTCTAAAATATTGCTTTCAAACCTCTCTACCCCCTCGGCCCTTCTGTTTTACTTCATGAGCCCGAAGTACCTGGAATTCCGAGGCTGCCCTCGGGAAGGACCAGGTCTAGGGTTTGGTGCTTTCACCAGAGCTCCATCAGTCCTTCTTCTGTGACCATTCCTGCTGTCACCATCTCTCCTTGTGCTCAGACATAAAAAGCTGCCCATTTAAGGGATTCTGCTCTGTTCCTTTGTTCAAGGGGTACACAGGGAGACTTGTCTGCAACTAATAAATCTAGAGTGCTGGCTTCTCTCCCACCATTGAGACAGAAAAGCACTCACTGGCAGCATAAAACTCAAGGGAGTCAAAAGGTAAACAATCTGGATAAATAATATCTTAATATAGTACGTAAAATATATAAGCTGATGCCAAAAACTTCATAGTAATCAAAATACAAAAAAGTTAAATAGGCACGGGATCCAGCTTGTTACAGAACAGAGCCCTTCAGACACCAGGCTAATCCCGGCCTTGAGCACTGGTGATTCACTCCATTCAGCCCGGCCCCTTACTGTTATAGTAGCTGATATTTGATATTCTCACTTCAATCAACAAAAAACTTCATGTTCTCCCCATCCCCATGCACTTCACGTTGAGTAGATATGAACAACCCACATGCCTGCTGGAGGCTGTGCTAGTGGTTACGTGATTTAGAGGAACATTTAATTCTAGTTTACTGGAACATCGTCTTTCTTGGATCTGGGCAATCATTTCTATACTTAAATAATTGCAGTATTAGTTGCATAATATTGCTGTCATAAATTTTCAAGAAATGTAATGACATTGAATTACAGATGTATTCTCTTCCAGCTCTGGGTGAGAGAAATCCAAAATAAGTCAGATCTAGTTTCCTTTCCTTCTTAGGATTCACAGACCTATTTGTTTTCTGCCTTTTTCCAGCTCCTGGAGACCTAGGCTGTGGTTCTACACAGTTCCGGTCTCTCGTGTCCTCTTCACAGCTCCTTGTCTGACTCTGACCCCTGACAAAAGCTCTTGTGATTACACAAGGTCTACCTGGGTAATTCATGAAACTACTGGTATCCCAAGATTCTCAGCTGAACGCTCTCAAGATTCTCAGCTGAACCCTCCCAAGATACCCAGCTGAACTCTCCTGTTGGGGAAATGAACGTGTCCTTGAGTGCTGAGGATTAGTGGAAATGGGTGTGTTTGGGCGGGAGCCTATTCTGCCCAATGCAACATTGTAGTGTAGCAGTACTGACTCAGAAGTGTTTCATTCCTGTTCTACTGGGTCCCTTGGAGATGGCACAGTAAGTTGCCCCACCAACAACCCTGCCACCCTTATGAAAATGATCAAAAATGCCCAGCAAGTATGTCTACCGCACAATTTGGATGTGGAGAGAGACTGAAGCTAGTCTACTGAAATCTCTTTGTACCACAACAGCAAAGCATATATACAAGAGAAACTCCGTAGTTTTCTTAAATTAGACAGTACTGATGAAATTTAAATATGATGACTACTGATAATAAAGGAGACAAATTCGAGCTACCAATAATTTAAAAAATGTAACTGACCATACCAGAGGAATATTTTTTTTCAATTCTCTATAGATAATGTTATAAAATGTCATTTGTCATAGGAAGAAAAACAAAATATGTACAAACATCTTACAAAGGCATATTTAACCATAATTGAAGCAGAGGCTGATAATTAGGCTCAGTGGTAGATTACTTAGTTAGCGTGAAGGTCTTGGGCTTAATCCCATGGAGAGGAAGGAAG
>PVKA01031685.1:0-26037 GCA_004027165.1 Ctenomys sociabilis | reverse complement strand
TGCAGGTGTCCAGACTGCAGTGCAGCTGGTGGAGTCCGGTGGAGGTTTGGTGCAGCCTGAAGGTTCCCTGAAACTCTCCTGTGTGGCCTCAGGATTCAACTTCGGGGGCTATACCATGCACTGGATCCGCCAGGCTCCAGGAAAGGGGCTGGAGTGGCTCTCCTACATCAGTAGTAGTAGTGGTAGCATAAAGTACGCAAACTCCGTGAAAGATCGGTTCACCATCTCTAGAAATAACGGCCAAAATACCCTTTATCTGCAAATGAACAGCCTGAGAACCCAGGACACAGCCGTGTATTACTGTGCTAAAGACACAGTGAGAAAAGATCAGTGTGATGCCAGACACAAACTTTCCTGCAGGGGCGCTCAGAACCAGCAGGGGTAGCTGTTGTACAGGAAGAACCAGGCAGGGTGACAGGAGCAGGTGCACAGAAGGAAGCAGTGGAGTTAGGACTTCCTATTAGCCTCCAGGGAGGTTTTCCTTCTGTATTATGATCACAGGACTTGAGCAGACACTGCAATGCATGAGCTGCACTGAAGTCTCCAAGTCTGATAAAACCTTCTGTGTTACATCAAATTGCATAAGTTCATATTAAATAGTGCCCTTTTCATCTTTTCTATATGATTTCATTTGATAGATAAACATGACTTTATGCATCTTGAGGTGACTTGTATGTAGCACAGATAACTTATAAATATTGTGGAGTTTACTGTTGAATTTCCTAAAAGTTAATCTACCTAATTCAATTCCAATTATGAGGAGCTTTCTCATACAGAAATAAATGATTCACATTAGAAAATAAAATCCTTTAACTAGGGAATTAAATCAGACTTGAGTAAGAAATTCTCAATTAAATTGGATTGGCATTGTTTGAGCTCTGGCTGAGGTGATTTACTGAAAACAGAAGGCCCACCCTAGGGTGATTTGCTGTATGAATCATAAAAAAGGGAAACAAGGAAGGAAGCATGACTTGTGTTTCTTCAGAGCCACGTCAGTGTTAATCTCCACTTTGCACCTCATCTCCTGGATTTCAATACAGACTGTTCAGCTTTCCAGAGCAGACTCCAGCCTCCTGCACAGAACTCTAATTGTTGTGGTGCAGACTCATCATATTTCCTCTACAGACACTCAGGCTCCTGATACAAACTTACAAGAGCACCACAGGTAGCCCCAGGCCTGCGACCACATCCTCCATATTTCCAGACTCTTCACAGCTGTTTTGCATTCTTCCACACCTGTGTTGGCAGACACTGTGAGCCTGTATTGTAATTTATTTTATATTTGTATATGTTACAGTAAATTTGTCTCTCTTTTGACTGATACATCGTGCACTATTCCTTTGGATACTAGCAATTGTAAAATTTATAACAAGCAGTGTAACCGTTCTTCAATTCAGTCTTCTTGCAGTACCATTTTGCTTTCTCTATACCTCCCCTTTTCTTTCCCTCCCTCCCTTTCTCTCTCTTTCCCTTCCTTCATATCATAACTTTCATCTTTATTTTTCAAACTATGTGTCACTAAAGTAATGGAGAATACATAAGGAAAAAATACTCCAGTTTCCTAATATTCATTTTTCCTTCCAATAGTGACTATCGATTGTCCCTTTATACATTTACTTTATTATATCTCACTTAATTCTGTATTATGTAGTTATGTTCCCCTGAATAAGTTTTCCTCTAAAATTCACTTATACATAAAATAATGATAATTTCATGGTTATATTTTTCTGTGAATCAAGTACATACTTCACATCCTGATACCACAGATACTTGCAAAGCAGAGCTGATGTGATATTCTCACATGTACACCAATGTCTTAGTTACTTTCCTCCTGTCACTGGGACAAAATACACAATATCCAAAAATAAGGAAGGAAAGATTTCTTTAGGCACAGGTAGTAGAAGTTTCAGTCCATACTCAGCTGGCTCCAAGGCATAATGGCACATGGCAGAAGAAGCAGTTCATGGTGGAAAAACAGCAAAGAACAAAGGGAGAAGCAGTATCTGCAGCACATAGCAAGCCTCTCTCCCCTCCTACATTGTATTCAGGCTATCTCTCTCAAGACAGATGTACCACTCACACCTGCAATTCCTAATCCCCACGTTGGATCATGAATTAACCACAAAATCTCAAATCCACCACCATAATGGAACGAGGCTCTGGGGGGAAAACTAGACACAAACCATAACAACCACTAACCCTCAAATGTGACCAAGGACCTCGTGGTCACACTCAACATGGAAGCCTAATGCACTTCTACATCTTCACATTTCTGTACACTCCACTTGAGTCAGCATTGTCACTGCTGTGTTCTGTGTTGTAACAATGAGAATTGACGTCGCAGTCTGATGTATCTGTTGTTATAGATACACCAATTATATCGAGCCAATAATGCATATGTCTTCCAGAATACACCTTCAATTTAGGCATAACCAGATTCTCTGTCTTGGTCCTTCTGAATTTCAGCTTCCTGTACATTCCTGAATACTCTGATGCTTTTCTTGACTTTTCTTTTCTCTTTTAATGAGATTTCTCTCAGGATTTGGCAAATGTCTCTTTCTTTCTTCCTTTCTTTCTTTTTTTAAATTTTATTTTATTGAACTACAAATGTCAATCAGACAGTTTCAAGACAGCTAAACAATACAGATTTGATAAATTAATTCATTGCAAACTGTTTTCATAATGTTTTGGTATTGTACAAGTTGCATACATGATATTATATTTACAGATATTATTTTAGCAGATATCTCTTATCAGTGAGTTAAGAGTGTAGCTGCTTATTTATCTTATTTTTTATACCTGAATAACATCAAAAATTCAATAATTATTTTCCTAGTAGATGACCATAGTACTACAAGCCGACATAATATGCTGTCCAACCACCATTACTGCAGATCTTGCTTCTCATAGAATCATGTAGAAGCACAGCGTTATCTATCCCAACTGTGCTGTCTAAACACACCCATCATGATTTTTTTCTTTCTACAACCCTTCCTTTGTCTACACCTGTCAAAAGTGGGCACTCCATTGACATTCAACTAACTTAGGTGCTTGAACTCGACACCACAATCCAACACAGTCCAGCATTCTACAACAATAGTGAGTTATTCAAAGAAGTTGTCGACCATAGCCATTTACAGCTCAGCTTAATATTATGACCCCACGATGTGTACTTCATTTTAATACTTTTCTGCTGGATGGTTAAGACCTAGATAGATCAAGACTTATATACCAACACATGAACTTTATATTTCCTATGTGTTCAGTGAAGTCCTCTCAGGGTTTATCTTGTAGTCCTGTACATTATTCTGTAGATCGTTTGTCTGTGTCATCCATGTGGATGAATCACGGCCAATGCTTGACCAGTTTGCACTCTGTGAGAACTTGAGAGAAAGTTTTCTCTTCATGTGACTCTCCCCAGGCACACTAAAGATCATAAGTCTCTTTGCTCTGTGGCTCCATAATCTCCCTGAACAGAAAATTTCGAGCTCACCTGAGTTTCATGATGTTACACTACAGGTTCTCTTATGCCCTGGGTCTTTGCTGACCTTGAAAGGCTAGGATCAAAATATTGGCTGGTCTTGTAGCTCTTCTATTTCTCCAGGTTTGATCTGTAAGCTTAGGTTGTTAAACATCCAGAAGAAAGGTGTATAGTATCCTGCAGTATATGCCATTCAGTTTGCCCTATCTGACTGAATTCTTTTTGGTTGATGTTGCACATTTCTTTTTCTACTTCTTCTTTTGAGATATTATACTAGGGAGACTATATGATATTTGCATGTCTGAGTCTGGTTTATTTCACTTAGGAGTATATGTTCAAGTGGTATCCACCTCAATACAAGTGCTTCAAGTTTATCATTCTTTATAGCAATAATACTCCATTATATAGAAATACAACATCTTTTTCAACCATTCCTCATGAGACAGACATTTGCACTGTTTCCAAGAATTTGCTAACACAAATTATGCTGCTATAAAAATGGGTAAATATATATCACTATGATATAATGTTTTCAGGTCCTCAGGAAAAATTCCAAGTAAGGGGATAGCAGGCTTGAATGGGATTTCTAGTACTACTCTTTTGAGAAGTCTCCACACTCACAATGGTTCTACCAGTCTACATTCCCACCAGCAGGGGAGAAGTGTTCCCTTTTCCCCACAATCTCTACAACACTGGTTGTTGGTTGATTTCCTTATGATGGCCATTGTTTCTGGAGTGAGGTAGAATCTCAGTGTTGTTTTTATTTGCATTTCACGGATAGCTAGCAATGTGGAGCATTTTTTTCATATATTTCTTCGCTTCTTTAATTTCATCCTCGGAGAAGTGTGTATTCATCTCAGATGCCCATTTCTGAATTGGGTCTTTAAATTTGAGGGTCCTGTTATATCCTACTTCTTTATATATTCTAGACAGCAGACCTGTGTCTGACTGCTTATTAAATAGGGTTTTTTCAAAATTTGTGGGTTGTCTTTTCACTTTGTTGACAATTTCTTTTGACCTGCAGAAACACCTCAAGAAGAGTTGATCCCAGTTGTTGATTCTTTCAAGTGTTTCCCTTGCAAATATATGTTTATTCATGGACGCTTTAGCTACCTCAGTGTATTCAAGATTTCCTCCTACTTTCCCTTCCAGGAGATTGAGTGTTTCTGTTTTAATGTTTAGATCTTCAATTCATATTGACTTTAGCTTAGTGCATGGAGATAGAGCTAAGTCAAGTTTTAGTTTTTGTCATGCAGAAAGGCAGGTTTCCTGACACCATTTGCTAAAGTCTATTTTACTTCCAGCAAGTTTGTTTGGCTGTTTATCAAAGAACAGATGGCTGATTGTGTTCGTAGATGCCTTTGAATCTCCTAATCTATAACATTAATCCTCAAATCTATTTCCTTGCCAATACCATATTAATTTTATCACAGTGGCTTTGTAGTATTATGTCAAGTCAGGAATTGTGATGCCTCCTGCCTTATATTCATTGGCCAAAACTGTCTTTGCTACTCTGTCGTTTGTGGTTCCAAATAAATTTTAGGAATGATTTGTCTAGGTTTGGAAGGTATGTTGGGGGCAGTTTGATAGGGATTGCATTAAATCTGTACAGCAATTTTGGGAGTACGGTCATCTTCATGATGTTGGCTCTTCCTATCCAGGAGCATGGAATATCTTTCCATTTTCTGAAATCCTCTGCAGTCTCCTTTCCTAGGTTGTTGTAATTTTCCATAGAAAGATCTTTGACTTGTTTGGTTAAGGGAATTCCAAGATATTTCATTTTCCATGCTGCTATTCTAAATGGTATTCTTTCTATTGCTTCCGTGTCAGTGTGTTTGTTACCTGTGTAGAGGAATGCTCTTGACTTTTGAGTATTGACTTTGTAACCTGCTATGCTACTGAATTTTCATATCAATTTAGTAGTTTCCTGCTGGTATTTTTGGGTCTTCCACAAAAGTATCATGTCATCTGCAAATAGTGATAATTTAACTTCTTCTTTCCCTATTCTTATTTCCCTTTTTTTCTCCCTGTTTTCTAATGGCTGTTGCTAATGATTCCAAGACTATATTGAATAGGAAGGGTGGTAGAGGATATCTTTGTATTGTACCCTGATTTAAGGGTAAAAGATTTCAGTATTTCCCTTTTTAGGATTATATTAACTTTTGGGTTGTCATAGATGGCTTTTATCAATTTAGGTAAAGTTCATCTATTCCAGTTTTCTGTAGGCCTTTGAACATGAAGGAGTGTTGGACTTTGTAAAAGCTTTCTTTAGATCAATCGAGATGATCATGTGGTTTTTAGATTTCAGTCTATTAATATAGTGTATTACATTTTAGATTTTCCAATATTGAACCATCCTTGCATCCGTGGGAAGAATCCTACCTGATCATGGTGTATGATCTCCATCATGATTTGCTGTATTCTCTTTGCCATGATTTTATTGACTACCTTTGCATCTATGTTCATGAGGGAAATTGGCCTGTAGTTTTCCTTTTTGGTTGTGTCTCTTCCTGGTTTTGGAATCAATATTACACTTGCCTCCAGAAATGATTTTGGGAGGACATTTTCCTTTTCAATTTCATTGCAGAGTTTGAGGAGTGTAAGGATTATATCTTCTATAAATTTCTTATAGAATTCAGCTATTAATCCATCAGGACCTGGACTTTTCTTTGTCGGCAGGATTTTTACTACGTTTCATATTTTTTTGGCTGTTTTTGCTTATTGAGAGTTGCTATATCTTCTAGGCTCAGTTTGGGTAATTTGTACCTTTCGAGGAATCTGTCCATTACATCTGTGTCTTCTATTCTGAGAGTGTAAAGATTCTCAAAGTAACTATTGATAATTTTCTCAATTTCCGCTGGGTCTGGGATGATTTCATCCTTTTCATTCCTGATTTCACGCTCTTGAATTTGTTCTTTCCCCTTTTTGATGAGGTTGGCTGGAGGCTTATCAACTTTATTCAGCCTTTCAAAGAAGCAACTCTTTTTGATTTGTGGATTCTTTGAACTGTTTTCTTCATCTCAATTGAATTGTTTTCTGCTCTAATCTTTGTGATTTCTTTCTGTCTTTGAGCTCGAGGTTTCGTTTTCTCTTCTTTTTCTAGTTGTCACAGGTGCAATATTAGGGTGTTAATTTGTTCCTATTCTGTGTTCCTAATGTGTTAGTTCATAGCTGCAATTTTCCCTCTAAGAACTGCTTTCATCGCATCTCATAAATTCCAGTAAGTTGTGCTTGAATTTTCATTGAATTGTACATATTACTGAATTTCTTTTATGACGCATTGATTGCTGAGTAGGGTGTTGTTTAATTTCCATGAATTTAGCATGTTTTTCTGGTTTCTTTCGTCATTTAGTTCCAGTGTCATTGCACTGTGGTCACATAACATGCAAGGCATAATTTCTGTTTTCTTGCATATACTTAGCCATGACATGTGGAATAGTATGTGGTTTATTTTGGAAAATGACCAGTGTACAGATGAAAAATATGTGTATTTATCTGTGGTTGGGTGGAACACCCTGGATACGTCCACCAGGTCCATTTGTTCCAAGCTCTGGTTCAGTTCTTCTGCTTCCTTGCTAAGTTTTTGTCTGGTTGATCTATGTTTTAATGTCACCTGTCTTAGATATCAGGTTTTTCATGTTCATTCAGATTTGTTTGATATAGTTGGGTGCTCCTGTGTTTGGTGCATAGATATTTATGAGTGTTACCTCTTCCTCTTGAATTTTTGCACTGACCAATATATAGTGACCTTCTTTGTCTCATTTCATCCTCCTTGCTTTGAAGTTGAGACTGTCTGAGAACAAAATTGCTACTCTTGCTGTTTTTCTAAGGTGCTGGTGCATGTAGTATTGTTTTCCATCCTTTGACTTTGAGCCTATGAATGTTCTTTTGAGTTACGTGTGTTTCTTGCATACAGCATATTGTTGAATTTTGTTTCCTAATGCACTGTTCCAGTCTATTTCTCTTAATTGGTGAATTGAGTCCATTTCTATTGATGGTTATCATTGAAATGTGCTGGCTTATGTTTGTCATGATATTTACCAGCTGTGTTTCCTCCTTTGCATCCTGTGTTTAATTGTCTGTCCTGTTTAGTGGGTTCCTTCCATTCTCAATCATGGAGTTCTGGTCATTGTGGTCTCTCTCTCGAACATCTTTCAGCCGCCTGTGTAGGGATGGCTTTGTCATCATGAACTTGTTTAGTTGTTCTGTGTCTTTCAAGTATTTCACTTCTTCATCAAACTTGATAGAGAGTTTTGCAGGGTGTATAGTCTGGGCTGGTATTTCTTTTTGTACAGGACTTGAAGAACTCTGCTCCATGCTCTCCTTGCCTTCATGGTGTGTGTAGAGAAATCTGCTGTAATTTCGATGTGTTTTCTTTGAAATATGATCAGCTTCTTCTCTGTAGCAGCTTTCAGTATGTTATTTTTGTGTGGGATTTCTGGGATCTTGACTGTTATATGTCCCAGTGTATTTTTACTTGGGTTGAAGTTATTTGGTGTTCTGTATGCTTCGCTTCCCTAAATGTTGGATTGTTTCCTCATATTTGGGAAGTTTTCTGTGATTACCTCTCCCTAGATTCTTTTTGGGTCATTTGTATTGACACCTTCATTCTCACTGATACCAATTAATCTCACATTGTTCATCCTGGCATCATCTTGCAGGTGTTGGAATATTTTTTCCTGCATCCTCATTGCTTTTTAGATATCCCTTCTCATCTTTTCACTGGCTACACCAGCGTCTTCAAGATCTGAAACTGTCTTGGCTTTCACTCAAAGGTTTTGTAGATTTGTGATTGATATTTTTAGTTCTTCTATATCTCTTTGACTCTTATTCATGCATTCTATTTCTTTTCTGTATTGCTCATTCCAGGAATCGATTATATTTCTGATCTCCTCAAATTTTTTATTCATGTCTTCTTTAGAGGTAGTTATTAATTCTTTTTCTGCAGAGTTTCTCCAAGTTGGGCTCCCTCTGTATGTTTCCAGACTTGTTTCTGCATTTCAGATGGTATGATTTCAAAGAATTCTTTTCTTTCAAAGAATTCTCTTTTGATTTCAGAAGTTATTCTTGCTTTGAGTTCCTCATGACCTTCCTGCTGTTGTTTCTTTGCTTCAGATGCTGTTAATTCATATGTTTCAGCTGGAATAGTGCTCTTTGCTCTTTTCTGGTGCACATTGGTTTTCCCCTGATGTTTCTGCATTTGATTCTTTATTTCAGATGTTACATGTTCACATATTTCTTTTTTATTTCAGGAATTAATACTTCTCTGAGTTCCTCTATAACTTCTGATGTTGTTCCTTTGCTTCAGTATCTGTGAATTCACTCATTTCAGCTAACTAATATCCTCCTCACTTACTGGTGGACTTGAGGCCGGAGATTCCATTTTTCTCCTTTTTCTTGTCATTTTGTATAGCTCTGACCTCTGACCTTTGGTGTAGTGCTTTGGTGCAGCTATAACCTTAGTGTGCAATGAGACTCTGGTGCTAGTCTATTAAGTTTGAGATTAACTAATTATGCCTGACCTCGATCTAGCTGTGTTCAGTTCCTTATCGCTATAGTTCCTGTGGTTCCCCTCTGTTGGTTCCTGGCCGAGCTGCACTGTGTCTTGGGCGCTGGGGTGGAATCGGGTTCACTGGGAAAGCGGATTTCTGGTAGAGATCCCTCTGGTGCGCTGGGTCTGGGACTCTCACTCCCTGGCCGAGCTGTGCTGGCTTTGAGGTGCTGGGATCATTGGGAAAGGGGATTGCTGGGAGAGGTCCCTCCTTCGAGGCAGGCCTGGAACTCTCACACCTTTCAGATTTTTTTTTGAATATCATCATGTTAAATTTTAATAAAATAATTTCATATTACATAAAGTCCATCCACTCACTGTTGATAAAATTTTTAGAAATAATTTCTATAAAATGTTTAGTATTTGAGAATTTATTATAACATAACTTCTACAGGTACAGATTCTCATCATCCTATTCTTTTAATTTTGTGAAACTTTAAAAATATAGAACAGTACAAAAAATAAGACAAGATATTCTTGTACCACAATGCAGAATTAGTGAGCATCTTCATATAGTTACTTGCAGAAAAATGGATATTCATATAAAAGATGAAGCCCCTTCCCACCCCACCCCCACACTCATTCCCATCTCTTCTCCATTCTTCACAGGCCACCATCAGGAGTTTGGTCTATATCCTTCCAATTGGTATCAAAAACATTTACATAGCTATGTGTAATCATGAGCAATATAAAGTACTAAACTTTATCAGGCAAATGTTTAAATTCAAATTTACAGAGTCATTGTACGACATATATATATATATATATATATATATATATATATATATATATATATATATCATTCTCCAACTTTTTTCCATCTCATCTTTTTCTTAGGTATTTCCATGAACATGTGGCTTTCATGTTGCATTTTTATAGATGCATAGTATTCCATCATAAGAACTTCACATTCTGGTTTTAGGTGGATATTTGAATTGTTTCTACTACCTAGCTTCTACAAATTGAGCCACAGAGAAACTCCTAGTATGTCCTCAGTATACACATTAAGTATTTTTTAATTTGTTACAAGAAATGCTTTTCTACACCCAAGGTCAAAACTAATTTTTATACAGTAATTTTAATAATGCTGTCTTCATTCCAGTGAATTTTATTTTTCTGTATAATCCATGACCCATTCTTACATAATTGCCTCTAAATAATTTTTTTAAAGTATTTCTACTAATGCCATCTCTTCCATATTCCAAATTCAAATAAACGCATAGGTCTCTATAGAATGTCTTCTGCCTTGCTGAATCACTATCACAAAGGCTTATGACTTGTATACGATCATGTAATTTTTTCCTATGTACTACTTATAACTTTTCTTATACTGGCAAAGGTGGCCAGATTTATGCTGAGTATAGTAACAATCCTTTGTTTTCTCCTCCCAATTTTAGGGAAATGCATCTAAAGTCAGTGTTACATTTTATATACTTTTTTGTTTGTTTGTTTGAGCAGTCTTTTTATCATGCAAATGTCTTTTTCTGCAGTATGAACTATTGGTGTCCTCTGAAGTCCTCATTTATTTAAAAGTTCATCTCACTCAGGATGCTCTTCAAAATATGTCTGTTATACTGTGAGATACATATTCCTCGTGCATGTTTTCCCATTCTGAAACTATTTACAGGTCTTAATGAGTATGAATTTTCTGGTGTGACTTCTGGCTGAAAGCATTTCCACATTCACTACATTGATAAGGCTTCTTACCTGTGTGTATTCTCAAATGGAGGGCTAGTTCTAGAGTTGAGAACTGAGAGAAAGCTTTCCTACATTCATTACAACCATAGGGATTCTCACCTGTATGGCTTCTCACATGCACCATGAGAGAAGAACTCTGAGAGAAGGCTTTTCCACATACATTGCATTCATAAGGCTTATCACCTGAATGAATGCTCACATGTACAATAAGTGATGTTCATTGAGAAAAGGCTTTTCCACATTCATTACATTCATAGGGTTTCTCTCCAGTGTGACTGTTTTGATGCTTTATAAGGTACTTCTTCTAGCCAAAAGCTGCTCCACATTCATTACATTTGAAGGGTTTCTCTCCCACATGAATGTTCTCATGCTCAGTAAGATTTGATTTGCCACTAAAAGTTTTCCCACACTGTTTACATATGAAGGGCTTCTCTCCTGTGTGAGTTCTTTTGTGTTTGATGAGGTTTGACTTCTGAATGTCCCACAATCTTTGCACTCAAAAGGTTTCTCTCCAGTGTGAATTTTCTGATGGGTAAGGAGGTTCTCTTTTTGGCTGAAGCATTTTCCACCATCATTACATTCAAAAAGCTTTTCTCCAGTATGGGTGTTCTGATGTTTAATGACATACTGCTTTTGACTGAAGGCTTTCCCACATTCACTACATTCAAAAGGTTTCTCTCTAGTGTGAAAATGCTCATGTTCAGTTAGATTGGATTTGTGGCTGAAGATTTTCCCACATACCTTACAGGCAAATGGGGCTCCCCCGCTACAATTTCTTTGCTGACTGAGGTGTGCCATCGGAATGGAAGCTTTCCCACATTCACAAGATTGATTGCCTGTATATATTTTCTGCAGAATGAGGATTCACTTTTCGCTGAAGATATTTCATTTCTTACATTTATAAAACTTCTGTATATAACCTCTCAAATGCAGAACAAAGGATAAAGTTTGAGAGATAATTTTACAACCAGTAACTCAATCAAATCTTTTTCTCTTCAGTATAAAGTTGTTAACATTCATTGAGAATATGCTAGATCTATATTCAATGGTTTCTTTCCAGTATGAATTCTCTGCTATTCAATGAGTTCTGTCATCTAGCTAATGGCTTTTCAATTACTCCTCAAAAGCACAGTGTCTCTTTAGCATGACATCCATTCAAAGAGACAGGTATAAATAAATTTTCACTCACATTCAGTAAATTAATAGGATTTCTATCAGGTAAAGAATGCACTGCTATCAGACAGGGTACAAAAGGATTTCTACATGGACTTTCAAAGGGCTATTATCATAAGGAGTTAGCTCTGGTAGAGCATTTCCAAATTAATAAAGTTGGTGATTCTTTTCTCCACAGCTTGCCTCATAATTAAGTCTAAATTATCTTTTTGAAATCAAAATTTCAGGAAGGTGTTGCCTTAGAAGAAATAAGGTCTGTGAGAAGAGGACGCATTTTTCTAGTTTTCTTATAGTCACTTTTTCTCCTCAGTGTTTATTTCAGATGGATGGCAACTTGCTCCCCAAGTCTCTATGTCTCTTTTTCTGCTCATTATTTTCTCAGGATTATTCTAGCTAGAATCCGCTTGTTTCTCCACCATCCAGTTTGTCTTCTTCAATGGAAAATCACATCCAGTTTGGTCTCTTTAAAACCTACTCCTACTTTCGTGCCATGTGTACCGAGAGGCTGTACCGACCCACGGACAAAGACCAAATTGTCACAACTTTCAGATCTTAGACACAATTTTTATTTTAGAATCTTTTTCACTATGAGTAAAGATTTTAATTGAAAAGGAAAAACTGATGATGGAAAAATTTTACTCATAAAATCTTTGTTTCCTTTTAAGCTGCCTAGCTCTGTAACTGCTTCCTGGCTCTGTAACAGTTTTGTCGATCTCTGTAATCATGATATCTTAATTGAAAATACTGCATGCCTGATTGTAAGGAGTGATCATTCATCTATATCTTTACCACATGACTTCAGCATGCCCAACAAATAAGGCTGCCCTATCCTGCCATTGTCACCCCTGCCCATAAATACAGCTCTGGGGATATGGTTTAGATCAAAGATTGCAAGAAAGAACCTTTTCAGCCCACACGAGGAGTTCCTTATGTAGTTATTTTGGATACTCCAATGGCTATCAAAATAAAAGAAGTCCATCCAAAGATCCATGATTCTCAGTTTAAAAAGTATCACCTGGATGACTGCTGGAATGAAGGTCTATCCGGATATGTCAGTTCCCCTGAAAATAACTCTGAGAAGACAACGACCTCAAACCTTTCTCCTGACATTCCACTTGCTGAAAGATCATCACACAGCTTATGATCTTTGGGCCTGGGAGATGGCTCAGTGGAATAAGCATTTCCATGTCAAGCACAAGGACCTGAATTCAATGCCCAGTTCCGCATAAAAAAAAAAAAGATCATGATCTTCACACATTTATAGGATTCTATGTGTGATCATTTAGCCCAGGCCATTCCTTATGAACTTGACATTGTGCTGTCCGGCTTTGTTTTTACTTCCTATCATCTTACTTCTTGTCATCTTGGACTTAGCCTTGTGGAAAGTCACCTGAGAAGGTTGAGAGACAACCAGTGTGGCTCACTTCCTTACTTTGTACATGGTTTCCTTGATCAGGCTTTCTGTTTTAAACTGTACTCCTCATTTTAAAAAAAAAAACCCTACATTGATCAGATATAGCTAGAAAATATCTCTTGTTACTAATGTGCCTGCATTTAATGCTGGAGTTTGGAATTTGCCTTCGTTCAATTTAAGCAAAGAAAATCAAATGGAAATACTCATTTCTTCCCTCATGGGGTACACACATACCTGAACAGCACCCAAAAAGGCACCTGTGCCCTTGTTATCATTTTCAAAGTACAAGCCTGTAAGAGGAAAGAAGAATTAATTAATCATTCCACAATAGCTCATCATAAACTTAAGAGGGACATCCAGGATATCTCCTGTCCTGGGTAGGATAAAAACAGGCTGGGAATAGCTGCTCTGGTCATTTGGAACATAGGACTAAATCAATTGTCTGAGGCCACTGACAAGGAACTCCAGTGTTTGCATGATACAGTGTCAAAACCAAATACAATCCTTTGATGAAGTTCTCCTGCAGAATAAGAGAGACTTATATTTAGTCTTTGTACAGCACAACGTTTATAATACCCCAGGAAAAACTGATGTTTCTGTGCTAGTGTGTCTAGAATAGTCTGAGAACATCTATAACAATTGCAAGAGAGGCTCAACAACCATGCAAAGAAATGAAATTAGAAGCAGGGATGGTTTCAAGGTGTATGTGACTTGACACCAGGGGCTAGAGCCCCTTTGGAGGCCCTGGGAAACCCTTACTTTAATTTTGATAATACTCTGCCTAATGAGTTGGAATGCACACTTTGTTTCAGAAAAGGTCACAGCATAAATTTGTGAATGGCAAGTAAGAGCTGCTCCTCCTTATGGAGCTTTAAATGGAAGCGACACTGAAAAAGAATTTCCTCGGTAACGACAAAAGAGGGAAATGTTGTACAAGGAAATCTGAACTTTATCAAGTTTGTGTTCTTTGAACCTGCTTAGCTCTGTAACTGTTGCATGGCACTCTGATTACTTTGTTGACCCGTATAATCAAGAAAGCTTAATGGAGAATACGGGATGCCTGGTTGAAACTGATAACCTCGCCCTGCTAACTAATAAGAATTTCCAGGCTGCTCTATCCTAGGTTTGAAACTCCTGCTTATGACTCATACAAAAAATGCCACCTCACAAACATGTGCAGCCTGGCTTATGTTAGAGGTTATTCCATCCAGAACCACCAATGAGAAGCAAAGCTCTTCACTGTCTCCTGACTTCCAAAGGTGTCATTCCTTTTTGAAATTCAATTTTGCCTCACTACAAAAAACAAAGTACCCAGTTATGATGTTTAATATAATTACAGTTTAAAAATCTCTAGATCAATGTCAGAAAAATTATCAATTTTTTACAGTTTCAGATTTGCCAAAAAATGCATTAAAATAATATGGCTTAAAATAATAAAAATTAAATAAATTAAATAAATAAAATAAAATAATACGGCTTAGATCATAAATTTTAAACTGTCACTCATTTCTCTCCTCTCCTGTCTTTGCTCATATACTTCAAAGCTTCATATTACTGATTTGCATGCATGAATCTGAGAGACACTTAACTAAATGATCATGAAGGTAAAGAGGACTATTTTTATTCTTTAGACATATTCTAATGCCTAAAAAATAAAAAAGTAAAATAAAATCCTCTTTTAGTATTTTGTGTTTTGATAACCACCAGAAAAAAAAATCATTTAATAAAGGTTTCTTCTTTGTCTTTTTTTAACAGTTGGAGTTATAAAATTATATATAATTTTATTTTGTTTACTAGCACTGTTTCTTTCCTTTGGTGGAACCAGGGATTGAACTCAGGTCTTTGTGCTTGGCAGTCAAGTGCTTATTCTACTGAGCCATCTGCCCAACCCCAACAACACCCTTATATAGTAAAAACATATGTTTTTTTCATTTTTTCAAGCACTATGCTTTATTTACAATTTCATGCCATATGTATGTTCGAAAAGGACATTGAAAGGAAGTGAAAAGTAGTTTCCTGTCAGAATCATAAATTTCACCACATAATACTCATTCCTAATGCTCTGATTGCTTGTCTTTCCTTGCCTCTGACGTCTCAGTTAGACAAGTTTGTTTTTAATCAAACCCATGCTCATCTCTGCAGGACTTAAATTATCACTTGTATCAAAAGGACTCCGCTGAGTTCTTCTGGGCTGGGTCCTGGTGAAGCTCAGGGGAACCAGGTAAATGGAAGCTGGATCCATGGTGAGGGGGCATCAGTGTAAGTCCAGCCCCAAACCTCATTTTGATGGTAGTCAGGACCCAATACCCTGCTCCTTATACCCGAAGGGATGTGCAGTCCCTTCAAAGGGAGAAAAGAAAGACCGTGATCAAGTGCTCAGGATCCAGTGCTCCTTGGGTTGCAACAGAGGAGCAGCTGAACTCAGCTCTCAACAGACTTTATTGGCTGAGTTCCTGGGTACTCTACACTTTATTTGTTTGATTCACATAGCCCTCTCTTTCGTTGGATTAGTAATAGGCCCTGTATTTTTTTCATTCTTATTCCTGCAAACTTGACTAAAGATATTTTATAACAACAAATCTGATAATTATTCACAAATTTATTTAAATCATTTAGGTGTCATTAATTTCATCAATTATAAATTTGTAAGTTCACTATTTTTCAGTATATTCCATAAAAATAGCAGCAATCTAGACAGAATTTGTAGGCACAGCGCTGCCTTATAAGATACCACATCTATTGTCATTTGTTGTTACAACTCTCCGGATCCAGAAATATAAGGAAAATGTATGTTTGACACAATCTACTCATTGTGGGGTACTTTACAGTATCATTAATACACATATACGCCCCCTAAAATATTGCATGTGGTATGTTCACACTCTGGTGCATCAATTTAGTGATCAATAACTTCCTTCTAAATATAATCTTATCACATGGAGTAGGGAGACCTCTGCCCCAGATAGATAATCTTGCCTCTTTTTTTCTTATATAACTTCTATATCCCACAATTCCATATTTTATTGCTTTGTGACTTCATTTATTTCATAGAATTAAAAAACCTATTAATTTATAGTTAATCCAGTTTTTTTTTAATATTGTACTGTTTTTGGTGAGAAAAAGAGAAACCAATTTTTTCATGTGTCTCCATTCGCAAGATGATGAGTAACTTTCTAATGACCAAAAGCTTGGAATATTTAAATAAACATTAACTAAAAAATTAAATAGAATTGTTTTATAACTTGCTCCAGCTTTGTTTTTTTTTTTTAAGTGGGCAACATCTCTTTTTTGGCGACCTGTCCGCTCTCTGTACAAACAGGGCAGTACTTCATCTCTTCCTCATTCAACAGGGTCTTGATTCCCTCTTCCTTCTTGTCTTGCAGGCACTACTCATGGTGCCTGTGCACTTCCTTGGTCTTTGACTTGCAAGCCTGGACCTAGGCATCCAGGAGCTTTAGTCAGACCTTGTCCGCTTTCAACTTGTGGATGTGCTTCATGAGGACCTGCTTGTTCTTGAACACATTCCCCTTCACCTTCAGGTACAGGCTGTAGCACATGTTCCTGTCAATCTTAGATTCCCTGTATCTCTGGAGCAAACACACAGGACCCACACTGTGCACATCCAGGTCACCTTGTCCAGCATCCAGCTGTTGGCCATAACTTTCCGCTCACTGACGCCTGTGTGCCTGCCCTTCCGGCAAGCCAAGGTGTTCTTATGGCATCGCTCCCAAGAATGGACCATCACAGGCTTGCAGATAATTAATCCATCTTTGGCCATTTTCCAGATCTGTTGATGGGAATTTTCATTGGCTATTGCATTAGAGTCCAACCAAACCTTCTTTTTGCCACAGCTGAGGACGCTGGAGGCCAGCCTTTTCTGAACCCTAAGCATACTCCTGGCTGTGGCCACCGCAGCAAAAGGAAAAAAAAACTAACTTGTTCCAGTTTGATTATTAAGTTTTTATTGAGTTTTTCTCTATTGGTGATAAAGAAGACCCACAGTCAATAGACACATAACTTTCCACTGAGCTGTATCACCACAGGTCTATTTTCACATATTGGGGAAGTTTAAAAAATCCAAGAATTATCACTTACATAATTATGTGTAGATATTTCAAATGAACATTCTGTATCAAGCATGACCAGAGCTGTAGGATCTGTGCTTTTTGTATAAAACTGAAATAAGAAAATCAATGTAAAGCAATATGAGGAGGGTGACGAGCTAATGGGGGTGGGGTGCAAGAGGAAATCAGTGGAAGGGAGAATCGCAGAAGAACCACAGGGCACACTGCAGGATGATCCATGCGTCCCATGATTTAAGTGCATGGTTTTACAAGTGTCCACGTGTGTTCAAATTTCTCAGTGGCACCCTGTCTATGGGCATCATCTGTGTTATGTGTGTAACAAATTATCAGTATCTATACATAGGATGAGAATGAAAGACTACATATAGCTGAAAATGGGAAATTTACTACCACATAGCTGGTTCTGTTCATCTCTCAGTAAATAGAGAAATCTTCCAATTCACATATGTTAACTCTATAGGAAGAGAGGAATAGAAACCCCAGCAGCTGTGTTAATCTTTGTACAAGAGTTGAGATAGGAATCAGTTTGTTAATAATTTAGGAGACTATAGGTCCAGAAAGTGGGGACACAATGTACAGCAAAGCACCTCTTCCTCAGGAAAGAAAACTGTTTCTCACACTTTCATACTTTCACATTTCCAAAGTGGAAATTTAATACAAAAGTGCAATCTATATGGACATGAAAAAGAAAACTGGATGAAGAGAAAAAATAGCAAACATTTCATAATTAGTGTGCAAATGTTTTGAAAAAAACATTATCAAACTTCTCCAGTACACTCATACAGGATGTTAGCACCCTCTCTTTAAAGAGCCGGTTTTATAGCAGAAGACCATGCAAATAAGGCCTCCTTCTACTAATGAAAACCAGCCCAGCTCTGACCCCATAGCTCTGGAGTAGAGTGCAGTCCTGAATGCCAGGTTTTCTCACTTGGTGACCAGGACAGACCACAGACGGCTGATCATGGAACCTGTGCTGAGCTGGGTTTTCCTCCTTACTGTTTTCAAAGGTAATTGACAGGAGCAAGAGACACTGTGCACTAATGGCACAAATGAGTTAAACATTGGAAATGTGTGACAATTTCTTAACAGGATGTCTCTCTATCTGCAGGTGTCCAGGCTGCAGTGCAGCTGGTGGAGTCCGGTGGAGGTTTGGTGCAACCTGAAGGTTCCCTGAAACTCTCCTGCGTGGCCTCAGGATTCAACTTCGGGGGCTATGACATGAGCTGGATCCGCCAGGCTCCAGGAAAGGGGCTGGAGTGGCTCTCCTACATCAGTAGTGGTAGTGCTACCATAACATACGCAGACTCCGTGAAAGGTCGGTTCACCATCTCTAGAAATAACGGCCAAAATACCCTTTATCTGCAAATGAACAGCCTGAGAACCGCGGACACAGCCATGTATTACTGTGCAAGACACAGTGAGAGAACATCAATGTGGGGTCATACACAAACTTTCCTGCAGGAGCACTCAGAACCAGCAGGGGAAGCTGTTGTAGAGGAAGAACCAGGCAGGGCCCCAGGAGCAGGTGCAGAGAAGGAAGTGGTGGATTGAAGGTTTCCTGTTGGCCTCAGGGGTTTCCTTTCTGTGTTAACATCACAGAACCTGAGCAGACCCTGCAATGCATGAATTGCAGTGAAGACTCAAAGTTCAAGTAAACATTCTACATTACATTCAATTGCATAAGTACATATGAAATAGTGCCCTTTTCACCTCTTATGTGTAAAGATATTTGATAGATAAACACGACTTGTATGCATCTTTAAGTGACTTGTATATGTTACGAATAACTTGTAAATCTTGAGGAGTTCTCTGTTGAATTTCCTAAACCTAAAAGTGAATCTACCTAATTCACTCTCAATTATGAGGAGCTGTCTTGTGCAGAAAAAAATCAATTGAGCCGGGCTTGGTGGTGCATGCCTGTAATCCCAGCACTCGGGAGGCTGAGGCAGGAAGATTTTTGTGAGTTCGAGACCAGCCTGAGCTACAAAGTGAGCTTAAGGCCAACCTGAATTGCATAGTGAGACCCTGTCTCAAAAAGACAAAAAATAAATAAATAAATAAATAAATAAATTGACACTAGAGAAATAAATCCTTTAATTAGGGAATTTAATCTTACTTAAGTAAGAAATTCTTGATTAAATATTGGCATAGTTTGAGCTGCATCTAAGATGATTTACCAAAAACAGAATGCCCAGCCTAGGGAGTTTTGTAGAATGAATGGCATAAAAAGTAAACAAAGAAGGAATAGACACTTCAGTGTTAATCTCTGCCTTGTACCTCATGTCCTGGACTCTTCAGCCTTCTAGACCAGACTAGATCTTCCTGCACAGAACCTTCATCCTTAATGGTGCAGACCCATCAGATTTCCACTACAGATTGTCAGGCTCCTGATAGAGACTTGCACGGAAACCACAGTGAGCTCCAGTCCTTCGAACACATTCTCCATATTTCCAGTGTGCTCACAGCCGTTTTGCACTCTTCCATACCTGACTATGTTGGCAGCATTGTGAGTCAATATGGTAAATTCTTTTATATTTGTATATATTGGAGTGCATTTTTCTCTCTTTTTAACCAATACATTCTGCACTATTCTTTTCAATACTAGAAACTATAAAATGTATAATAAGCAGTATAACGATTCTTCATTTTAATCTTCTCTCCTCTTCATTTTTTTTCTTTCTCTTTCTCTATCACTGTCTCTCTCTTCCTTCATATCATAACTTTCATCTTTATTTTATGATTTATATATCACTAAAGTAATGGAGAATACATAAGGTAAAATACTCCACTTTCATAATATTCATTTTTCTTTCCAATATAGACTATCGATTGTGCCTTTATTATATCTAATTTAATTCTGTCTTTTCTAGTTATGTACCGATGCCTAAGCTGTCTTCGAAAATTCAATTATACATACAATAATGATATTTTCATAGTTATTGTTTTCTGTGAAGCAAGTACATACTGAAAGAAGTAAATCATTTGTGAATCCTGATACCACACAAACTTTCAAAGCAGAGCTGATATGATATTCTAGCATATAGACCACTGCTCTAGTTACTTTCCTTCTGTTTCTGGGACAAAATATGTGGCATGAAACTTAAGGAAGAAAAGATTTCTTTAGCACACATAGGTAGAAATTTCAGTCCATAATCATTTGGCTCCAACGCAAAATGGCACATATCAGAAGAAGCAGTTCATGGTGGAAAAACAACCAAAAGCAAAGGGAAGAGAAGCAGCCGCAGCACATAGCAAGCATCTCTCTCCTCCTTATGTTGTATTCAGGATATTTGCCCCCGAACAGATATAGCACTCACACCTGTAATTCCTAATCCCCACATTGGATCATGTATTAACCACAAAATCACAAATCTTCCACCATGGTGGCACTAGGCTCTGAGGGGACAACTAGACACAAACCATAACAATCACTAACACTCAGATATGACCAAGGACCTCATGGTAACACTCAACATGGGGAACATAGTGCACCACTACCTCTTCACATTTCTGTGCACTATATATGGGTCAGCATTGTCACTGCTGTTTTTCATTTATTTGTTTTGTTTTGTATTTTATTGTTTTGTACATTTTTTTTCCAAAACCGGGGATTGATTTCAGGCCCTTGCACTTGCCAGGGAAGCACTTATTTCACTAAGCCATCTCCCCAGCTCTGTGTTCTATGTTTCAAGACTGAGAATTTATGTCCCATTCTGATGTATCTGATGTTCCAAATACACCCATTGTCTCCATCCCATTACACACATATCTTGCAGAATATATCTTTAATTGAGGTATAACCAAATCCCTTGTCGTGGATCTTCTGAATTTCAGATTCCTGAAATCTCTGAAACTTTTCATGATTTTTCTTTGTTCTGTTACTGATATTTCTGTCATGAGTGGGCAAGTATTGTTTTCTTCCTTCCCTCCTTTCTTTCTTCCTTCCTTCCTTCCTTCCTTCCTTCCTTCCTTCCTTCCTTTCTTTGTACTGGGGATAAAACTCTGGACCTTGCATTTGACAGGGAGGCACGACAGTGAGCTATGTCGCTGGCCACAAATGTCTCTTCAAATACCAATCTTCAACCCGTGTCTTAAATAGGACATCAAATTTGAAAAATAAATGTCCTCCGAGCTTTTGCTCCAATCAGTAAAAGCACAGAAATTCATTAGTCACATATGCAAAACTAAAATAAATCTACAATGAAAGAATTTTTTCAGAAATAAAATTTCAGACCGGCCTGCCCTGCAACTCCTTGGAATCCCTACCCCCAAGCCTGTCAAGAGAGTGAGAATTTTTTTGACTCTCCTGACACTTGATCTACATGAGCGCAGTTTGGTGAGTGTGTGGGAGAGGCTTTGGCTTCTCCCCACACTCTTCATGATATCTGGAGCACCCACCCCCAAGACTTCCAATTGAGCCATCATCCTGAGATACCCCAGACAGGTCTGCCCTGAAACTCCGCGGACCCCTACCCCAAACCTGCCAAGTGAGTGAGAAGATTCAGGACTCTTCCAGCACCTGATTCAACCTCGCTCGGCCTGGTGAGTGTGGGAGAGATTCTGTGCACCCCAGTGCTCCCTGGACCAGGGACATAACAAAGAGGAATCACAGGCTCACAGTGATAACAGAAAGGCTACAGCAAAAAGGAACTGAACACAACTATTAGATCTAGGCCAGGCATACTTGGATAATCTCAAACTTAATGCACTGGACCCTTAATCTCATTACGTGCTAAGGTGGTAACTTCACCAAAGCTCTACACAAAATGTCAGAGGTCAATGCTACACAAAAATGACAAAGACAAGGAATAAAATGCAGTCTCATGCCCCAAGACCACCAATAAGAGCAGAGGACATTAGGTCAGCTGAAATAAATGAATTAACAGAGGCAGAAGCAAAGAAACAACAGCAGTAATGCATAGAGGAACTCAGACCAAAATTAAGGCCTGAAATTAAAAAAAAACAAATTTTTGAATACATAGCACCTGAAATAATGAATCAAATCTAGAAACATATAGGGAAATCCAATGTCCACACAGAACAAGTGCAGAGAACACTATTCCAGCTGAAACGTATAAATGAACAGTGTCGCAAGCAAAGCAGCAACAGAAGAATGGTAAAGAGGAACTCAGAGCAGAAATAATTTCTGAAATAAAAAAGAAATCTTTGAAATCATAACATCTGAAGTAGAGAATCAATTCTGGAAATATAGAGAGGAAATCCAATTTGGCAAAAACTGCTGTTTAAGAATTAATAGGTTCCTCTAACGAAGACATTCATAAAAAAAAAAAAAATAGAGAAGGTCAGAAATATGAACAATTCCTGGAATGAGAAATACAGAAAAGAAATAGATCACATGAAGCAGAGTCAAAGAGAAATAGAATAACATAAATCTCAATTAAAAGTCTACAAAAAAGTTTGAGTGAAAGCAAAGATAAAGTTTCAAGTCTGGAAGACGCTGGTGCAGCCAGTGAAAAGGAGAGAAAGGATCTCTTAAAAACAATGAGGATGCAGGAAAAAATAATTCATCACATGCAAGATGATGCCAAGATAAACAACGTGAGATTAATTGAAATCAATGACAATGAAGGAGTCAATACAAATGATATAAAAAGAACATGGGCAGAATTAATAGCAGAAAACTTCCAAAATATGAAGAAACAATCCAACATTCAGGTAACTGGAGCATACAGAACACCAAATAAGGTCAACCCAACTAAAAGCACATTGAGACATATAATAGGCAAGATCCCAGAAATCCATCACAAGAATAATATATTGAAAGCTGCTAGAGAAAAGAAGCAGATCACATTCAAACCATGAAGGCATGGAGCATTGAGCAGAGTTCTTCAAGTCCTGTATGAAAACAAATTCCAGCTCAAACTACTATACCCTGCAAAACTCTTTTTCAAGTTTGATGGAGAAGTGAAATACTTCCACGACAAAGAACAACTAAAGAATTTCGTGATGACAAAGTCATCCCTTAACAGACTGCTGAAAAATGTTCTACAGAGAGACCACAATGACCACAATTCCATGAATGAGAACGGAAGGAAACCACTAAACAGGACAGACAATTAAGCACAGGATACAAAGGAGTAAACAATAGCAGGTAAATATCATGACAATCATAAATCAACACATTTCAATTATAGCCATCAATAGAAATGGACTCAATTCACCAATTAAGAGAAATAGACTGGCACACTGAATTAGAAAACAAAATTCAACAATATGCTGTATACAAGAAACACACTTAACTCAAAAGGACATTCATAGGCTCCAAGTCAAAGGATGGAAAACAATACTACATGCCCCAGCACCTCAGAAAAAAGCAGGAGTAGCAATTTTGTTCTGAGACAGTCTCAACTTCAAACCAAGGAGGATGAAACAAGACAAAGAAGGCCACTATATATTGGTTAGGAGCAAATGGTAGCACACATAAATATTTATGCACCAAACACAAGAGCACCCAACTATGTAAGACAAATCTTAAGCGACATGAAAATTCTAATATCTAAGACCACAATCTTAACAGGAGATTTTAACACTCCCTTACCTCAAAAATATAGATCAACCAGACAAAATATTAGCAAAAAAGTAGCACAACTAAGCAGAGCTTCGAAATTGGACCTGGTGGAATATACAGAATGTTCCACCCAACCACAGCTTAATACACATTGTTCTCAGCTGCACATGGGTCATTTTCTAAAATACACCACATACTAGTCCATAGATCATGTGTAAGTATATGCAAGAAAACAGAAATTATCCCATGCATATTATCTGACCACAGTGCAATAAATGACAAAAGAAACCAGTAAACTAAATTCGTGGAAATTAAACAACACACTACTAAGCAGTCAATGGGTCACAGATGAAATTAAACAAGAAATTCAACAATATCTACAATTCAACGAAAATTCAAACACAACTTACCGGAATTTATGGGATGCGATGAAAGCAGTTCTGAAGTGGATATTCATAGCTATGAACTCACACATTAGAAAAACATAACAGGAAAAAATAAACATCTTCATGCTGAACCTCTGACATATAGAAATTGAAGAGAAAACCAAACCCAGATATGGGAAGAAATTATGAAGATTAAAGCAGAAAGTAGTTTAATTCAAATGAAGAAAACTGCTCAAAAATTAACAAATCAAAAATCTGGTTCTTTGAAAGACTAAATAAAATCAATAAGCCCCTATCTAACCTCATTAAAAGAAGAAAGAAAAATTCAAATAGAAGCAATAAGGACTTATTGCTTTGGTAATCACCAAAGACCTAGTGGAAATTCAGAAGATTATCAATAGCTACTTTGAGAACCTTTACACTCACAGAATAGAAGACACAGATGTAATGGACAGATTCCTAGAAAGGTATAAATTACCAAAACTGAAACAACTCTCAAAAACCCAATAACATCTAATGAAATACGAATTGTAATAAAAAGACGGTTGACAATGAAAAGTCCCGAACCTGATGGATTCACAGCTGAATTCTACAAGAAAATTATAGAAGATATAATTGCTACACTCCTCAAATGCTTCAATGAAATTGAAAACAAAGCAGTCCTCCAAAAATCATTTCTGGAGGCAAGTACTATACTGATACAAATACCAGCAAAAAAGCACAACTAAAAAAGAGAACTACAGGCCAATCTCCCTCATGAACATAGATACAAAAATCCTCAATAAAATCCTAGCAAATAGAATACACAAAATCATCAAGAAGATTATACCCCATGACCAGGAAGGATTCATGCCAGTGATACAAGGTTGGTTCAATGTTTGAAAATCTATAAATATAATACACTGTATTAATAGAGCAAAATCTGAACACTACATGATCATCTCACTTGATGCAATAAAAGTTTTTGACAAAGTCCAACTCTCATTCATATCCAAAGTCCTGCAGAAAATTGGAAAAGAAGGCCTCAACTTCAATTTCATAAAAGCCATCTATGACAACCCAATGGCTAATAAAATTCTAAATGGGGAAAATCTGAAATCTTTTACTCACAGATCTAGTACAAGACAAGGATGTCCTGTATCTCCCCTCCTATTCAATATAATTTTGGAATCATTAGATACAGCCATTAGAGAAGAGGGAGAAGTAAAAGGAAGAAGAATAGGTAAAGAAGAAGTTAAATTATCACTATTTCCAGATGGCATGATACTGTATTTGGAAGACCAAAAAAACTCCACCAAGAAGCTACTAGAATTGATACACAAAATCAGTAGCATAACAGGATAGAAAGTCAATACTCAAAAGTGAATAGCATTCCTCTGCACAGATTAAAAAAAAAAAAAACACTGAGAATAGCACTGCGAAAAATGAAATACCTTGGAATTCACGTAACCAAGGAAATCAAAGATCTTTTCATGGAAAATTACAGTACTCTAAGAAATTACAGTACTCTAAGAAAAGAGATTGTAGAGGATTTCAGGAAATGGAAAGATATTCTCTGCTCCTAGATAGGAAGAATCGCCGGGCGTGGTGGCGCATGCTTGTAATCCCAGCACTCGGGAGGCTGAGGCAGGAGGATTGTTGTGAGTTCGAGACCAGCCTGAGCTACAAAGTGAGCTTAAGGCCAGCCTGAACTGCATAGTGAGACCCTGTCTCAAAAAGA
>PVKA01031684.1:0-26040 GCA_004027165.1 Ctenomys sociabilis | reverse complement strand
ATGGATGGATGGATGGATGGATGGATGGATGGATGGATGGATGGATGGATGGATACATGGATGGATGGATGGATGGATGTGCACACCTACAGCCCTTCAAGCAGTGCCAGGCCCTATAGCAGTTTTGGTGGACAAAGTGTTATGAGCTAATGACTGATAAATGGTTGCCTTGCTCTGTTTTAAAGCTTGCTTGGGACACATGTTTTGTTATCTATTCCTGTCTGTCACCACTCAAAAATGCCCTTGTTCCTCTAATCTTAACCAGAGCCACCTGTAGTCATTTAAATCTTTGTAGAGCAGGAGGGTGGTAGAGAGGGCCTGGTGCCAAAGAGCTGGTGTTGAGTTCTGCTCCAGAGGTGGGACCCTGCCCACCCTACAATGAACACCTGTGTGTCCTTAGATAGTCACTTTCCACCCTGAGCCTGGCTGTCCTGGGCAGCACAAGGGGGATGACGGTGGCCTTTTCTCAGGTCCTGAGGGTGGAAGGCACCTGTGTGGCTGTGCCTAGGGTACCACCAGGAGGCAGGTTGTTCCAGAAATGGGGAGCTAGTAGGCTGGGCTTAGGAGCACAGTTGATTGTGAAAGGAGGAATAGAGGAGGCCACAGGAGGTGTGAGTGAGCTGCTCAGCACCCCCAGCGCCCCCTGTTCTGTCAGCTACAATGTGGGAAATGTCCACCCCTTGAACTCCTGGGCTGAAGGCTTGCTGTCTCCGAGAAAGATCCCATTTTAATGCAGTGGGGTGCAGAGAGTAACATTTGATTCCTTGGCAAAGACCCAACCCTGGTTTCTCTGCCTGAGTTGGGTTAGAGGGAAGGAGACAGGCCTTGAGAAGGGCAGATGCCAGGATCTGGGTGAGATCAGAGGCCTGGAACAGCGCTTCTGTGGAGCCTCAGGGCAGCTTGGGGGAGCCACATGCCCGGGGTTGGGTGAGGGGCAAGAGGAGGATCCTAAAAATGAAGCCACGAGCTGCCAAGACCAGCTTTCCTCCCTTTCAACTATTTGCCAAGGAGCAGCATGGTCACAGGCCCCACGCGGCCCAGGGAAAAGGCTCTGCCAGCCCCGCGGGCACCTGTCCCAGAAGCCTCATTACCAGCTCCCGTGGGCAGCCAGCTCTCTGAGGAGAGTCCTGAGGAGGAGTCCTCCGGGAGGAGCGCGCTGAGAGAACACAGCGAGGGAAACACCTTTCTTCCCACGCAGGAGGAGGACTCACGCCCCGCCCTAGCCTTGAACAACCCGTTCTGAGGCTGCTTTAAACCCAAACACCTCACCGCACACTCACTGTCGCCGTCCTGTTGTCCTGGCCCTCAGCACAGCTCCTCACTGGCCTCTGTATCTGTTGCAGCTGACCCCTCACTCAGCAGTGGAGGGCCTTGCTCAAATCACCTGTCCCTTCCCATCATACTCAGAGTCCTGCTCAGCTCCCAGGGCTCTGGCTCCTGCCTCCTGCTCTCCCCACTCCCCTCACGGGCCACCAGGGCCTCTGCAGCAGCTCAGAGTCCTGGGCTTACTCACTCCTTCCTGAGCAAGGGCCTTTGCATGTTCTGCCTTCTCCCCCATGTTCTCTGTTCTCTGCACTCTCCCTCCACAACACCTTCTAGTCTTGCGTGTCTCAACTCAAATGTCACCTCCTCCGAGAGGCCCTTCCTCACCACACAGCTCAAGTACTGCTGGACTCTATAGAGCTCATCCTCCAGCATTTGTTTGATATATATCCATTGTCTACCTTCCTCACTGGAATCTAATCTCCAGGATGGGCCCAACTTTTTCTGTGTGCTATCGTATCCTGGTCATTAGGACAGTGCCTGGCATGTAGTAGGGCATCCTAGTTTTGCATGAAAGCCCTCCCACAAGAAGTAGGCCCTGCAGTTCCTTGGCACCATCCACTTGGAATCTTATTTTGCCCTCACAGAAAAAAAAAAAAGCCTTACAAGGAAGTAACCCCATTTTATAGCCCAGGAAACTGAGGCTCTGAGGATTCAGGCAACTTTCCCAAGACCATGCAAAAAGCTAAAGGCAGAGGTGCAGATCTGTCTGACCCTAAGTCACTGTTCTTATGTCTAAATTAGTAGAACAGTTGTCACTACCCTTACTCCACACACTAGCCGGCAGACACACAAAACTGGGCTAGTTTTCCTGAAGCTCTTGGCTAAGAAGAGCTGGGACTAGGATTTGAACCCTGGCCAGGGGCTGGGTTCAGAGATAGAGGCTGGTGGAGAACCCTGCAGCGGACTGCATGGTAGGAGATTGGAGGGTGGCAGACAGCTGTCCAGCTGGACAGCAGGGCCAAGCATACAGATAACTCCCAGGGATAGGTGATAGGTTAAGATCAGCGAGTGGCATGCACGGGACATTCCCCACCCTCCCAGCAGTGCCCTCAGGGCTTCTGTGTATTGAAGATCTTCATGACAGTCTTAGGAACAATACTGTGTCTCCCTTTTACGCATGGCAAGGTTGAGGACCGGGCAGCTGAACGATTCACCTCAGGTCACTCAGCAAGGAAGTGGTATGGGTGGTCGAGTCTAGTGGGCAGCCCAGCTGCAGCACGCACACCGCTAAACACTGCCCTGCCCTGCCTCTCAGAGGAAACAAAGTCAGACAGGGCAACAGGGCCAGGAGGGTGAGCCAAGTCCGCCCAGAGCCACCAGATTCGGAGTTCAGCATCTGAACCGAGCCCAGGATTTGGGGGGCCTCGAGGAGCTCAGGAGGATGCTAGATCCTGCCTCTGGTTGAAGGCTTTTGTCAGCTACCCACAGGATCAGGTGGTCAGAGTTAGGTAGTTGGGGTGACTCCTGGCTTTGCACCCTGCCACCCACACCCTGTGTCCCGGCCGGGCCATTGAGTGCTGAGAGCCAGAATTCATCAGGATGTGCAGCGAGAGGAAGACGGTGAGGGAGAGAAGTAAGCCCCACCCAGCGGGTCCCACTTCCTGTGAGATAGAGCAGTAGGAAAGGAAAAGCACATGCGGACCCAGCTCCAGGCCAACCTCCCCTCTGCTGCTCACTGCCCCAGTGACGTCAGGCAGGTGACTCACCTCTCTGCACCTGTATTCCCTGCGGATGGGTGTAATTACAGTATACTTTGAGGTTATGGGAGTTAATCCACATAAGACACGGAAAACACTGCCTGGCCCAATGGAAGCCTGAAGTGTGAGCTGTTATTTATCAGGAGATTACGAACGTTAAAATATTAGTTCTGGCCTCTCTGCTAACCAGCGAAAGACTCTTCCCAAACAGGCCTGCCATGATGAGGTCAGAGAGAGGAAGCACAGGAGTTGCAGTCCCCGGCCCCCACCCGGTGACAGCCCCCGTCTCACGCAGCAGGCTGCCTTTCAGCAGAAGCCACCTCTTCACTCTCCATCTCTAGTTTTCTCAAGGATTAGAGTCCCTCTCTGTGGGTGCTGGAGCTAAGTGCTCGTCACGTTTATGAGCTTTCAGAGCCGCTTTTAGAAGCAAGCAGGCCTCCCCGCTTTTCTAAGGCCTGAGATAAGAGAAAGGTTTATGAGATTAGAGGTTTGTCATCATCCGCTGCTTTACGGTCTGCCTCTGTCCTCTCTCGGTTTCCTCTTCTTTTTTACAAAGCCATAGCCCGGGCTGAGCACAGCAGCCCCAGGACCCCATAAACACACTGTTCAAATAAAGGAGAGTTTTAGGGGAAGCCCAGTCGAGACTCCATCGAAAGGTGATTGCTCCAAATAGTCGCATCTGGGAGGTTGGCTGTAAAGTCTCCCAGCTGTTGGCCAAAGATCGCTTGTGCTATGCGTCTCGTCTGGCTGCTGCCTCATAAACTTCAACTTTTGACCTTTTAAAACTGAGAAGGTGTGGGATCTTTGTAAGCTGTAGGGAGGGGATTCAAGATTCAAGGATATCGTGGGGCAGGGACCAGACAGGCCTCTTTCTGGCTTTCTGGGTTTCAGGGCTGTCACACAGCTGGGCGGGGGGACCGCATTGCCCCATCTGCAGGCACTGACCACGAAGGCCTCTCCAGGGCTCGGCGGCGGTGGCTTGCTATGCCCAGTCTGCCTGTCTGCCCCTGGCCTTTGTCTGATACCCCGAGAGTCAAGGTCCGTGCCTGCCATGCAGTTCCCCTGCCCCCACTGGGGCCCGGGCTGCTCCTTTGCCTGGCATACCCTCCTGGCTCTCTTGTGCCTCCCCTTTTCATTTGTCTCCCAAGTGATGTCACCTTCAGGAAACAGCAATGCTGAGGACCCCTCCTCCAGCACCTCCTCCTCACACATCTTCTCTCTAGGCTGGAAGCCCTTGACAGACTCCTATTCATTCTTTAATACCCTGTCCAAATGGCCCCTTCTCTGGAGAGCCTTCCTTGATATCCCCCATGGATCACACTTACTCTTCCCTTCTCTGTAGTGAGCCTCAAGGCCAACGGGCTGTGTCTTCTTCAGCTCTGTGCCTAGTGCCTAACACAGAACTGGGCACAAAGTAACCATTTAGAAAAAAACTTGCTGGGATGTTTTTGGGCTTGGTTTTGTTTTTTGCAGAACAGAAGACTGCATCTGGGGCCTCTGGAGTGCTGAGCAAGTTCTATGCCACTGGGCTACATCCCAGCCTTTTTTCCCTTTCTTTTTTAATCTTATTCTGGGACAGGTTCTTATTGAGTTGCCCAGGTTAACCTTGAATTTGTGATACTCCTGCCTCAGCCTCCTAAGTAGCTGGGATTATAGCCATGTGCCACTGTGCCTGACTTTACTGGCATTTTAGGGTTTTTTTCTTTTTTTTTTTTTTTTTAAGTCTATTCCAGGGCAGGCCCTAGAGAATCATACACGTGGTCTCAAGCCTCCATGTTCCAAGTGGGCTCAGACCTGGAGGCCAGAGCTTTGTGAAATTAGGGAGACAGCTCCTGGTTCTCAGGGATCTAGAGGACAGAGTGCTTGGGCAGTGGGTACCCCAGAACTCAATCATGTGCTATCAAGTGCTGCACCTCAAGCCCCTCTAGCACTCCCAGGGTGGCTGCAGACAGAAGCCTGAAATGCCCTGTGCACTGTCACTCACTCAGTGGACCTCCTTACTTGGGGGAGCCTGACATGAGCTCTCCCGAGCCGTGGGACGCTGGGCTGTCACTCTCCTTGTACTCTTTCGGCCTCCGACCACATTGGCTTTTTCAGCAGCTTCTGGCTTGTGGTCAATTCAAACCCCCAGATCCTTTTCCCTGGGACGGCTGCCAAGGCACATCTCGTGCATTTGATTTATGGCTTGGGTTAGCTGAGGCCTGTTCCGGCTCCCCAGAAGCCAACCGGAGGAGGAGGAGGAAGGTTTTTGTACCCCTAGGAAGGAGACTGATTCCAGGCACCCCCTCCCGCCAACTGGGGAGCCTTGGTATAAATGCAGGAGAGCCCCTCCACCATCCTGTTTTTATTTCCTAATCTTTTCTCCCTGAGGTGTCAAATGCCAGGATGTCTCCAGCAGGATGTTCATTAGCATTCAATCCCAGCATTGGGGGCTCCCAGACCCACCTTTTGGTTTCCTGGGGGAAAACAGAGGCTCCAAAAAGCACCCAGCAAGGCTGGGAGAGACAGAGAGGCAGATTTAAAGCCAAACTTCCTGGGCCAGGTGTCCTTGAACCCCAAGTTCTCATCTGAAGAACGGGGATAACAAATCGGCATGTCACGGCATTATCAGGACAGAAGAACCCAGGCAGGAAGTCCCTCCCAAGGCCCATGCACTCTTTTTGTCTGTGGCTGTAGACTGCGGGACTGAAAGTTCCTAGTCGCCCAGTTCCCAGGCTGAACTGAGAGCATGGAGGCTCAACTGCCTTAGTGCCGTCATTCCTGCCTGGCTCAATGCTCTTCTCACCAGTGTCGCCTTTTATTTTTATTTTTATTTCTTTTGGTTTTTCTTTTTCTTTTTTTTTTTGTCCACAGGGTCTCACTATGCAGCCCACATTCATAGTGATCCTCCTGCTTTCTGCCTCCCTAGTGCTGGGATTACAGGCGCACGCCACCACGCCCGGACTCCAATCGCCGGCTCAGCGCACCCGAAGGCGGGGCCGGCGCGGCAAGCGGAAGCAGGGATCGAACCCTGGTCCCTACGCTTACCTAAGCAAGCGCTTAGTCCGCTGAGCTATACCTCCGGCCCTCAGTGTCGCCTTTTAAATGTCACAGTCCTTCACATAATTCCCCCAAAGTCTGATCACAGCCCTTGTCTGTGTCCTTCATGGCCTGTCACAAACTGTGTTATTCTCTTGTCCTGTGCTTCCTCCATCACTCCTTAGACTGCCAGACCCAAGAAGGTAGAAACCACATCTTCTCCTCCTCCTCCTCCTCTTCCTTATCCTCCTCCTCCTCCTCCTCTTCCTCCTCTTCCTCTTCCTCATCTGACTGTCCCTGAAGTCGGAATGGTCCTTATGAACTTGGGGACATTCCTTGAGGTTTTAGCAACAAACTGTCACAGTGCTCAGGGAACAGAGCAAGGGAATCCCCTAGGAACCAAAAAAGAGAGGCGTAGTTATTCCCCTGTGCTGCCAACTTGGTCACATTCCCAGCCTGGGCCTCAGTTTCCCATGCTGCAAAATGCAAGACTAGGAGAGCAAACTAACTTGTGCCCTGAGCCCTTCCAGCTCCACCGTATTTTAAATCAGCACAGAGAGGGACAGCATGTGACACCAAGTCCCAGTGCCTGTTGGTCTGCAGAACCATTTCTGCTCAGAATCCCTCTAGCTCTGTCACTTTCTCCATTGGCCCAGAGCACTGTCCTGCACAACTCCAGGCCTGCAGAAGAGTTCCCAGGGTCCTCCCACCTTGGGCCGGGGTGACAGGGCTCCCCCAATAGGTGTGTGGCAGCGGCTTCCCCGGGGGGGCCCAGGGTTTGTTGCCTTAACCAACTCATGAAGCAGGTAAAAAATTCCAGACATGTTCTCTGCTGACAGCTAATTGTGTCCTTTATTAATGACCACCGCTTTCTTGAGGCAGGTGAGAGGCAGGTGGGAGGCAGGAGGGAGCCAGGCCCAGCCCTGGGGGGTTCTCTCCGATGGGGGATGATGACCACATTTCTGGACCCCATAGAAGGGGAAGTGCTACATGCAGTGACCCTGAAAAAGCCCCCCAGCTGGAGCGAGGCAGGGGCTGTCCTAGGCTCCAACCCCAACTGTGACGTAGGAACTTGGGAATCTGGTGGTCCAAGTTGTGGACCCTAACATAGCCACCAAAATCAGTGATGACCCAAACAGGGATGCACCCTGGGGCTCTGGGGGAGGCTCCTCAGCTCCACCGGACTCTCCACACCTCCTGGTACCAGGACTGGGGCCAACAGGGCCCATCTCAGTGACCCGCTATACCACCTGTCAATACAGCAGCCAGATGTGTCTGGGGCCTGGGCCCGGCCCTGCCAGATGTGTCAAACTTTCTGAACACATCCGGCTTCCCCTTACACACACTGTGATTATTATTTAACACTCTCTGTTCCGGCCTCTGTGGATCTGGAGGATTACAGGCTGGGAGGCTGTGGCCTTTGCAACCCCTGTTGCAGGCATGGTCTCTAGCTGGAGGAAGAGGGTGCACCAGCATCTCTGTTTGCTCAGGAGGTGAGGGTAGGTGGCATTAACCCCTGGATAGGTGGCATGTCATGAAGGAATACAGAGCTAAGGTGTAGATCGGACAAAGAAAGCTGCTTGTTCAAAGGCCCTGAGGCTCAAGGGTTCCCATGTATTCCAGAATGGTCAGTACGGCTAGTGGGAGTGCATGGACAAGAGGGGCAGGAGGAGCAAGTTCAGAGAAGTAAAGGGGGGTGGCTGTGGGGGTCACTAAGTTGCTATATAACCTTAGGTAGGTCATTGACTCTATCCAGATGTATATTCTATGGTTGTAAAATGAACAACTTAGCCCAGCAAAGGATGGAATTTCTGCAGCTTCTGCAGCCCTAGATTCCTCTTGTCTCTCCAGCCTCATCTCCATCTTCTCCTGGCCTTTTTTTTTTTTTTTTTAATTTTTATTTTTTTATTTTTAGCAGAACTGGGGATTGAACTCAGGCCCTTGCGCTTGCCAGGGAAGTGCTTATTCCACTGAGTCATCTCCACGGCCCTCTTCTCCTGGCCTTAAATGTCATGCCCCAGAGCCTATGCACTGTGTGTCACTACACACACACACACACACACACACACCATTTTGTGCCCTTCTGCCTCTGTACAGGTTATGCCCTCTGCCTCAGCGTCCTGTCTCCCTGGCAGTCCTGCATGTGGAGACCCCATGGTCTTCAGCAAGCCCCCAGCTTGGGCACCATCTCTCCCCTTGCTCTGTGCCTCTGGGCCCCTTTCTGGCCACACGCTGATACTCAAGAACCAGTAGAAGGAAGTGGCTGTATAGTCAGAGAGGGCTTCTGACTCTAGCTGCATCTTTCAGTTACCTGAGCCTCCATTTGCTCACCTGTAAAATGGACAGATTCCCTACTCCTGAGCTCAAGGTGGAGAATGCAGTGACATCATTCAAACACCTCACCCTAACTGTCTGGGATCTCCGTCAGAGTCTCCCTGCAGAGAAAAGACATGGAATGAGCATGGGGGGTTTGCCCTGGATGGTGTGGCTCCAGGCCCCTGAGGTAGCTCCAGCCCAAGGCCCAGGGTAACCTCCCAGCAGCCCAGTGTGTGGGGCCCAGTCCCCAGCCCTCCCCTCTGCCGGCCTTCCCCATCAGAGCCTGGTCAGGAGTTTGCTCTCCTGCAGCAGCCACACAGCACTTGGAAATGTCCTTAATTGCTTCACCAGGGTGGGGAGTCACCCTGCAGGCAGATAATTAAAAAGTTCAGAGCTTGATTAATTGGGAGGAAATTGGAGGAATGGGGCTGCTTGCCGGGCAGGCAGGAGCTCTGGCCCCTACCATGGGGGAGCTGGGATAGCTTGAAGAGAGGCACGCTGGGTCTGGGGCCTAATTTAGGGTCCGGGGCCTTGAAGGACCAGGCTGGGAAAACCCTCCACCTACTTTGTCGGTTGTGGGGCTCCGTGTATGGCTCCCCAAGGACTGGGCTCCATCCCCCTGGCCCTACACAGTTGGTTGCAAAAGCTCTGGCTGCCCTTGGGGCTGAGGGACCACTGGCTTCCTGATTATCAATCAGAGAAGCTGCTCTGGAGTGTTGTGCCACGCCTGTGCCTACTCTGTGCCAGGCAATCAGCAGGCTGGTTCAGTGGCTGCCCTCAGGCAGCTCACCCCTCAGCAGGGGAAGGAAGAGGAGGGAGATAGATGTTAACCAGATGCTGAGGATATAGTCAGGATGCCTTGCAAGCCCTCACCCAGAGCTCAGGGGATCCGAGGCCTAGAACAAAATCCCCAGCCCACATCCTAGCTGGCCAGATTTCAGAACAGGAGGCCACTTTTCCAGGGCCAGAGGTGGCAGACCATGTGGACGCCTGCCATACTCATGTCTGTAGGGGAGGTGATGGTTACAGTCCTGTAACTCATACCACAGCAGAGGAACTCAGGAAAGAGGACCCCAACCCCGCCAGGTAGGCGATGGCTTCCTAGGAGGACCAGAAGGCCATTCAGGCTGAAGTTGAGGTTTGAAGGATGAGGGGTTTGGCAGGTCAAAGCTGGGATAGCGCGCAGACACAGGGAGCTGCCTGAGCCAAGGTGGAGGAGAGGCCAAGCACAGTTGGTTCCAAAAACTACAGTCCACCTTCTGTGGTGGGAGCCCCGGGGTGCCTGGGAACACAGTGGGAGCTGAAGCCAGCCAGGTTGAGGCCTAAGCAGGCTGGACTGGCCACAGGCCCAAGAGAGCCATGGAAGGGTCTGGAGCAGAGGAGTGACCAGAAGACAGATGGTGGGCCTAAGCGGCCAGGGTGCTGCCCTCTGACGAAGGGGAGGCATGTTGCTACATCTCCCGAGCTGCCTGCTGACTCCTGTGATCCTGCCAGTGCCTGGCAGTGTTCCACTAAGGAGGGGCAGGAGGGGGCAGATGATTGACATCCCCTGGGTGATCCCCAGGGGAGCTCCCACTGCAGGGAAGGGCTTGGAGGCATCTGGACTTGACCAGGCTGGGCGGGGCCCCCCTGGGAAGTGGAGGCATAAGTGATCAGGGGAGGGCACCCCTCATCCAGGAGTCCTAGGGACTGTAGAGGCACAGGCCTTCAGTCTCTGGCTGGCCTTAGAGGGGAAACTTCCTTTCCCCATTTTCTCTTATCCCTAACAGGGAAGCATCCACACTGGGTGGGCATGAGGACTCATGGGGTCACAGACCTGGGAGGCCCCTGGCCTAGCATAGGTGCTCCGGCCCCTCAGGGCCTAGACAGAAAACTTTCCTCTTCCTGCACTCCTTTGCCCATCAAACAGTGCCAGGCACCCTGCCCTGCCCTGCCCTGCCCAGGGGTACTGGCTGCTGGGTTAACGTCAGGGCCAAAGCAAGAAGTAAGCAAACTACAAAAGCCATTCTATACAAGTCAGATCCCAAACCCCTCCTGCTCAGCCACAGGGGGGAACACAGGCACAGCATGGGGCCCTGGAAACATGTAAATGAGCATCTGCGCGGTGCAGAGAGCACAGGTCCAGGGCTAGGTGCGGAGCCTGTCCACAGCCAGTCTGGAGGCCTAAGTAACCACAGAGGTGACCTCAGCTGGTGTCTGTCTGCCTTCGACTGTCGATCTGTGGCCCACAGCAGGGGGAAGGGGCCCGAGCTCTGAGCAGATCATCGGTAGCTCATGGCTAGCCCAGTCTGGGTCCAGGACTCTTTTCTCAATCCACAGCCTGCTTTCCGGTGATCCCAGCGTGGGCAGGGAAATAGGCAGGACTGCAGAATGAATGGGTACTGTGGACCCTGAGCTCACTCACAGCCCTCTGCCTGCCTCAGCAGCTCGCAGCTGCCCAAAGGATGGCGTGTCAAGCCCCACTCAATCCAGGGGCTTTGTGTGCTCTGGGGCTGAGCCTTTTGACTCCACGCCCCAGTGCATGGCACACACTAGGGGCAGCGGTTACCTGCTGAATAAATTTTTAACTCACAGTCTCTGTGGCTGGATCTGGGACTGCGTGTGCTCCCATTCTGTGTGGCCAGGGCTTGGCACAGAGTAAGCCATGGGTGTGAAGGAATACAGTCAGAGCATCCCTGATCCTAAAATCCAAAACCTGAAATGCCCCAAAACCCAGCGCTTTATGAACCCTAATCTGACTCCACTTGTGGTATGCTCTGAAATTATTTTCAGGCTATGTGCATTGGGTGTTTACGAAATAGAAACGACTTTGCGTTTAGACTTGGGTCTCACCTTTACATATCTCATGGCAAATGTCTACCTATTCCAAAATCTGAAATTCAGAACACTTGTGATCTCAACCATTTCAGATAAGGGATACTGAACCCAGCGATACGAGCGAGTATTATATCATACAAGCCTGGCAGATACTTTTCCATGTGCTTCACTTTTACTAAATCAATTCATCTTTCCAACAAATATGAAGTCAGTGTTGTTACGATTATTATCGTTGAACAGGAAACTGAGGCACAGATAAGTCAGATGACTTGGCCCCGGCCACAGAGGCAGGACTGGGCTTCAAGTCCTAGCAGCATCCGCCAGCCCATAGCCAGCTTTAATTCTTTTCCTTGCTCTGCTTTCCTTTCCTTTCTTTCCTTGGGCGGGGGGGGGGGGGGGGGGTCTTGCTACATGGTCGCTTTGCCCTTTTGGAGCCCAGGTTGGCTTTGAATTCCTAGGCTCAAGCAGTTCTGCCCCAGCCATCGGAGGGCTGGGATTAGAAGTGTGCACTGCACCACTATGTCCAGCTCCAGCTTCACTACACCTGCTGTTCAGAAGTAGGGAGTGAGAGGTAGAATGCATGTTCCAATGCCCACTCTATCCAGGGTGAGAGACAGACCCCTCTTTCTCAGGATGCCCAGGAAGATAGCAATGTTCCTTTCCAGCCCCCACCACCTGGCACAGTGGGCCTGACTTGAGCAGTGACTCCAGGGTGGCATCAGCCGTCTTTGGGATGAAACCAGTGTCCCTGGCGGGAGGGGGGGAGCACAGGCAGCAGGCCAGCCATTGAGGCTCTGAGAGGCACTCAGTGCCAATTAGCAGTCCCACCATGCCAGGCCCAGATGGAACCCCGCCTCGGCCTGACTCGGGACTCACTTCGTCAATTATCACCTCTCCCCGGAGCCCAGGACCAGGCGGAGAGGAAATCTGTTTCCCTGTAATCCTCTCTCCCCAGCCCCCCGCCCCCCGGCTGCCATTCCTATCTCGCACTGTAGCTGTCGTCTGGCCAAGGGCTCTGGGAGACTGCAGCAGGCAGGAACTGGCCCCTGGTTTGGGCCCAGCCTCTGCCTTGCTAACAAACTATAGACAGCCTGACAAGGTGGTGTCCAGTGGTGACATTCAACCTCTCCATCCTTTCTGGGACCCATAGGACTTGGGACTGAGGTCTTTGGAGTCACAAAAACCAGAGGTCCAACCTCAGCCCTACCGTTTGCTAGCTCCATGACAGTAAGGTCATTTGACCCTCTGGAGCCCATTTCCTTACCTGTAAAGTACAATAATAGCACACCTGTTTCAATGGGCAGTGGTATTAAGGGAGAAAAGCCCTGGAAAGCACTTAGGTCTGTAAGCCCTTAATAAATGAGAATTATTATTATCCTCACATGCTGTTGTCCCCACAATGGCTAACATTTACATAGCAGCCGTCTAAGTGCTTTGTGTGTATGAACCCATTCAAGACCTGCCCTGGCCCTTGAGGGGCTCACTGTGGACTTGGGGAGACAGAGCTGCTTTTGTTGACCAAATGGAGCTGGCTAAGTGCCCACCATGTCCCAGATCCTAATCTAGATGTTGAGATCTCTAGGTGTGAAATTAAGGACTCAGTCCTCACCCTATCCAAGGTTCACCAACCACTGAATGGGATAGAGATGTGTCTCCCCTCACGGGAGCCCACTGGTGGCTGGCATTGGCTTGCCCTGGTAGGGCTTGGAGGAACCAGCAATGCCTGCTTCTTCCCAGGTCTGCGTCCCATGGTCTCAAGTCGGTAGCCTGGCGATTGCTCTGGAGGGAGTAGGTACACCACAGAAACACAAACACAGCCTACCGGACTCGTTCCTTCCTAACCAGCCAGAGAGCCACCGTATGTGATGCGTGTCCTGTGGGCCGTGCCAGGGCCAATCCAGCTTCTGTGGGGGCCTAGAGGCACACAGGAAAGGTCTGCCGATCTGCTGGGCCTGAGAGACCGAGAGAAAGATGCTGGGCAGTAAGAGTGGTGGGCACAGCCAGGATGCCGAGGGAACTGCCTGTAGACGAGAGGGGCCACAGAAGGGGCTGGAGGGGTGTCTGTCCAATCCTCCCACTGACCTAAGGCAAAGAAGCTTCTAGAATGATTCAGTCACCCTGGTGGTGAGACCCCAGGAAGACTCTGGGGGCAATAAAAGAAGGTGAAGCAGGATCCAAGTGTCTTCTCAGCCACTGTCTCCTCTGCCACCTGAAACATCCGGGAAGGGGCATATTGGTTCATTCCTCCCATACACACTGAGCAATCCTGATCCCACGGCTCTGCCAGGAACTGGGTACCAAGAGCACTAGCCCTAGCAGGCTCCTCTTTTCCAGAGGTAGCCAGGCACAGGAGGACACCAGTACAGCGCACAAAGGGTCCCCCACGTAATTGCTGACTTGTGCTGTGGGCCAGGGCAGGTGTCACTTTCACCAGGGCAGTCTCTCTGAGGAGGTGATATTTAAGTTGGCCTGAAGGAAGAAGCCAAACCATCATGGGACGAGCAGCAGGGAAAGTCCCAGCAGAGGCTACAGAGTGGCCAAAGGCCCAGCAGTCAGAAGACACTGATAGCTCGCAAGCTGGACCCAGTGGGTTGACGAAAGTGGCAGGAAGTGGGCCGGTAGGTGTGTGGGATTATTCAGAGTGCAGAGAGAACTCTGAGTTTAAGCAGCATGAGCAGCTCTGACTCGTGAGAGGAGACTGCTCCAGGACCTTGGCCTCAGAGGTGAGGCCCAAGGGCCCATTAAGAAGTTCCTGTCACCAGCAGCATGGAGGTTTCATCTACTCTTTCCCAGAGGGAGAGACTGAGTCTCAGAGCGAGGGGAGGCTCACATCTGTCAGCTCAGCTTCCCACGTCTATTGTCCTCCTGCTTCTGCCTGAGACCCAGAGGTTAGCAGGATGGATGCCTGCCTGCCCCGCTCCAAGAAGCCAGGAGTACTGTGGGCCTGGTCTGGTGCACTGCAGTGGGAGGTGGGGGCAGGCAGTCTCCAAGGCCCCACAGCTTCTGTGGGCAGAAAGGAGAGGTTCGAGCACCGGGGGTGGAGGTGGAGGCGGGAGTGGGGGTGAGGGAATGGGGGGTGGAGGGGTGGGCTGGAGAGATGGGCTTGCAGTCCACGGGCCCCAGGGCCCCTGAAGAGTTTAGGCTCCCTGCCTGATGCAGAGCCGTGCAGGTGCTTTGAATAGCAGCTTTGCATATCGCCGCGTTCACCTGTTCAGAGCATGTGATTTAATGGGTTTTAATGCATTCACAGAATTGTGCGAGCACCACCACAATCAATTTTAGGATGTTTTTGCCACCCCAAAGAAATCCTGCTGCCCATTAGTAGTCATTTCCCATTCTCCCTGGTCCCCCGGCCTAAGCGAACACACATCGACTTTCTGTCCCTTCAGATATGTCTTCTAGACCTACTTCCTATAAATGGAATCGTACTTCTGTGATTGGTTTCTTCCACCAAGCACAAGATTTTCAAGTCCCCCATGTGAGAGTGTGTATCAGTACTCTCTTCCTTTTTGCAGCCAAATAATATTCCCTTCTGTAGCAAGATGCATTTTTAAGTGGCAAAGAAAGGTTTGCACTTTAGACAGCAGACTGGAGTGTGGGCGGAGGCAGACAGATGGCCTTGCCAGGCTAAGGAGTGGGTGGGAAGAGCTTTCTAGATGCCCGCAGGGGTGGGAGGCGGCCAAGAAGAGTTGGAGATGGGACCCTGCTGGGGAGGGAAGACCTGGTAATTGATTGATGGCAGGGGGTGGGAGGAGAGAGGAGGCATGGGGTGGCAGCACAGCTCCCGGTGATGAGGTAAAGGCTGAAGCCACCTGCCAGAGGCAGGTCTTAGGAGCTCAGTGCCGTAGATCCAGAAATGACAGGATGCTCCAGGGTAGCCAGGCAGTGAGCCAATGAGGGACTGCCTAGGTAGAAGTGGCCTGGGGATCCTGAGAGGGGGCCAGGACATGCTAAGCGGGGAGGCCGTTGGAAAGAGGGTCCAGATGGAGGAGCTGGCATGGCACCAGGGGCAGAGGGCACACGCAGGCAGGCACAGGATGGGTCAGGAGATGAAGCCGGCACTAAGCAGGGCTGGTACCCTCCAGAGAAGGAGCTGGGGACATTCTGATCTTGGGGCTGGAATGCTCTGGCATAAATTAGGATGGTTCTAGACCCTCCCAGGGTCCCTGTGTCCGCCTCCACAGAGGAAGAAGCAAGCTCAGAGAGGAGGAGAGCCGGGGTTGTGGCCTGCAGGAGTTGGTGGTCCTAGGAGCCCTGGACCGTGCCAAGTAGCAGCTGCCCCTTCAACCAGCAGCAGAAAGTAGGGAAGGAGGTCCTAGGAGGGAGGTGTGAGGGAGGACTCAGGACCCCAGAATCAGTGCTACAAAGTGAAGAGAGCTCGCTGCCCAGGGCAGGATTTACTTCACACCACCCACGGTAATGCAAAGGAGCCACTTAGTGGCAGGGTGGCATGGTGCGGTGGGCACAGACTCGACCGGCCCTCCTGGGGTGGACGCTAGCCCCATTAGCACAATCGCACATCCTAGAAAAGTGGCCTTGCCTCTCTATGCTTTCGTTCCCACGTCTACATGCGGGAGGGACAGGTGACTTCTGGCCTAGGGCCCTGAGGCTCCCAGGTGTCCATCCAATCAAAATCCTCAGGACGGACAGCGCCTTGGCGGTAACCAGCAAATGCTGGCCATACGCACATCTCCTCCTTGGAGCCCAGGCGTCTTTACCACGGAGGCCACACTGCCTCCCTGCAGGTTTCCTTGCATCGTCACTGGGGCCTGCTGGGTTGGGCCACAGTCCTGTCTCCTGCTCCCTTCTCCAGGGCCCAGCAAGGTAGCTGCGCCCTCCAGGAGCTGGCAGATGTCCAGCCCAGGAGGGGCGCTGCCCCCCAAGGCTCCTCACCCAGTGCCTGCCTTGGCTCCCTCTCCATCCTGAGCCGGGCTCTGTGCTCCTCATAATCCTCGAAGCCACCTCTCACAGTAGAGGCTCTCTCACCAGTGAAGACTCTGCCGCTGAGAGGTTTTACCACTCCTCTGAAGCCACTCAGCAGCTTTCTTTTGAACCAGAGAGCTGCTTAATACTATCAAGAATTGTTCTCAGCATTTTACAAAAGCTAACCAATGGAATATTCACCCCTAAGAGGGAGATATTGCTATGCCATCTCCAGATGAGGAAAGAGCTTCCAGTTTGCTGGTATAGGGGATCTGGGATTGTCCAGGTAGCCTGTGCATTATGCCCTGTGCTGACGCCATCCTGCCTGTGTGTCCTGTAAAGTCCGTGCACTTCCCAGTTGGGCAGTTAAACCCTTCAAGAAGGGCTTGTAGGATACCTGCTCAAGAGCAGGTTCCAGGGGCTGTGAATCAAGGACAGTGCCCCATCCTGGGGGAGTTGAGAGAGTGGTCGGCAGATCTCTAGATGAGTAACAGGCAAGAGAGCAAAGCGCTCTGAACTCAAGCAATGTTCCCGGCACCAAGGAAGACAGAGGAGGGCCCAACCTGTGGATGAGTGAGCTGTGCTTCATCCCATGGAGCATTTTGTGCTCCAAAGCCTTTTCCTGCCCACCCACTGGCACCAGAGAGGGAGGCATCATGACAGAGCTGGGAGCCTGACCTCGGTCAGCTGGGAGAGAGGCAGAGCCTAGGCCTCAGTCTCCGGAGTCCCAGACAGGGCTAGCAGGAAGGAGAAGGAAGGTTTGAACACATGAACACACACACACATTCAGGGTAGTTGCTTCTAGGTGAACCCAAGCCTATGTCCTTCAGGGCGAGGCCCAGAGTAAGGATGAAGGCCACAGCCTCCAGGGGAACCCAGAATGGCAAATACGGCTGAGTGCAAATGCGACCCCCACAGGTTGTTCTGGTATTGTAAATCCCTTTATTTTAAAAGTTGGTTTAACTATCTGTCTCAGTTCCTTTTCTCCCATTGTTGGGACAATATATCCAACACCCAAAATTAAGAAGGGAAAGGTTTATTTAGCTCACAGTTAGTGGAGGTTTCCGTCCATACTCAGCTGGCTCCAAGGCAGAGGGGCACAGGACAGAGGGCAGCTGTTCATGGTGACAGAAAGCAGCAAAGAGCAAAGGGAGGGACAGCAGTGGCTGCTGCAGCAGAGGCAGAGAGAGCAAGCTCTCTCCCTTCCTTATACTGTATCCAAGCTCTCTGACCTAGGGTGGGTATTGCACTCACACCCATAATCCCAGCAGCACTCACACCCCTAATCCACCAAGGGGATTATGAATTAATCACAATCTCTAGAAGTCTGCCCCTTGACTGAATGAGGCTCTGGAGAAACAACTAGACTCGGACCATAAATCTGTCACAGCCACTATTCCCTGGGCACCTAAGAGCGTTACAAGGGTTTGTGTCCCATGCCTTACACATTCATGAAAATGCTCACCTGAAGAAATGAATTTTAGAGTCAGAGTGATGAAGCCACTGTCCAGAGCCACACGGTGGGTAAAAGGCCACGCAGGGACTTGAACCTGCTATCCCTGCCTGAGTCCAGAGACAGCCACCCTAGCACATCACCTCCCTGCACGGCCTCAGCAGCCCTGGGACTTTCTTCTGCAGTGAAGTCATCCCCTGGTTGAAAGCCTGTGGGTAGAGTCCGATCTGGCCTCTGTAACCTGGAGCCCTTTGAGCGTCAGGGATGGAGCCGCCCGGCCGCTGAGGCCGCGTGATCCCCCCTTCCAGAAGGCCTCTGTCTGTTCTCCATCGGCTGCCCGGTGACTTTCCCTCTGCTCTCTCCCAGGCTGCCCTTCTGGAACCTTCAAGCCCAACCAGGGTGACGAGGCCTGCACGCACTGCCCCATCAACAGCCGCACCACTTCGGAGGGGGCCACCAGCTGCGTCTGCCGCAACGGTTACTACAGAGCGGACTTGGACCCTCTGGACATGCCCTGCACCAGTACGTTCCTGGGCTCCAAACCCTGGGCTCTGCAGGAGGGCTCGGGGCCAGGGGAGAGCGGCCAAGCGCCTGGTGGGAGAGGGAGGAAAAGCAGCCCTGGGGCGGGTGCTGCCAGTATGCCGACAGCGTAGCGCGGAATCTGGTTCTCACTGCCTCCCTCTGCGTCACGTGGAGGAGACCCGCAAGGTCTTCACTCACAAAGGAGCAGGAATAGGACGTTCGGCAGAAGAGCCAGCGCAGGGGCTGCCTGGGGCAGAAAAGGCTGCCCGGTGTCCAACCTGGCACCAGACACCTGAATCCCAGGCCAAGGGTTTCTAGACAATGGGTAACCGAGAGGGCAGGATTACTACCCCTGCCTCAGTCAGGAGTGGCGTTCCGCTAGAAACCACACCGAGCTGACCTCAGTGGCTTACACTCTGTGGCTTGTTATCTTAACATGAAAGCAGCGTGAGTTAGGTAGCGCTGGGATATGTGACTGTGAGGTCGTGACCTGGGGCAGGGCTCTTTCTGCCTTCCAGAGCATGCGGCTCATATCCTGAAGGTCCGTCCCTTTCTGGTCCCACACCGCTGCTGGAGCTCCAGCCATTGCATACATTTAGGGGGTCAGGAAGAGAAAAAAGGTCAAAGGGACAGACTGCTGTTATCTATCTCCCTGTGTAAGGGACAGCCCTATTCAACCACTTCTGCCTTTCACTCAGTGACAGGCATTTAGTCCCAGAGGGCTGGGGAATGTAGTCTCTCCCCCGGACACATTGCTGTCCCGAGTCATGTTGGCGTTTGTTAACAGGAAAGTGGGGAATAGCTATTGTACAGTTATCTCTCAAACACACACACACAAAAAAAGACTGTCCAGTCGCAAATACTGAGGCTGAAGCCTAGGAGGAAGGACCTAAGCAGATGCGCGGCAGGATAACACACGTCGAAACCTCGCAGATGGGTGGACAGGAGAGGATTTGGAGATCTCTGGGAGGCTGTGCTGGAGCCAGGCGGTGGGCACATGCTGCTCTCTCAGGTGCTAACCTTGGCCCTTCCCCCTCCCCCTCCCCCGCCAGCCATCCCCTCCGCCCCCCAGGCTGTGATCTCCAGCGTCAATGAGACCTCCCTGGTGCTGGAGTGGACCCCTCCCCGCGACTCTGGAGGCCGCGAGGACCTGGTCTACAATATCATCTGCAAGAGCTGCGGCTCAGGCCGGGGCGCCTGCACCCGCTGCGGCGACAACGTGCAGTACGCACCGCGCCAGCTGGGGCTCACCGAGCCGCGCATCTACATTAGCGACCTGCTGGCCCACACCCAGTACACCTTCGAGATCCAGGCGGTGAACGGAGTCACTGACCAGAGCCCCTTCTCGCCGCAGTTCGCCTCTGTGAACATCACCACCAACCAAGCAGGTGAGCAGGGCAGGAGTGGGCGGGGCAGAGGACTGGGCCGTCCTGCTAGGACAGGTGGTCCCCACCAGCCTTGAGAGACACTCCTGCGATGGGAGCATGGGAGCGGGGTGGCACCTTTATGCAAATGCTTTGCGCATGACCACTGTGGGAAGATCAAGGGTCCGGGTCTCCAGTGGAGTGATATTTATAGCCACAGCTGCCTTCTATGAGGGCCCTGTACTAAAGGTAAGAGTTAAGCTGCTCTAGGAAAATGGCCCAGGCTTTGTTAGTTTAGGGAATACACACACCTGTAATCCCAGCTCTCTGGGAGGCTGAGGCAAGAGAATCACAAGTTCAAGCCCAGCCTGGGCAACATGGTGACTTAGTGAGATCCTGTCTCAAATAAAAACTAAAGGGGTAAAAATATCACTCAGTACAAAACTGTATTTCTCTCTTGGAAGAGTCCCAGGGTGAGTCCAGCTGGGCAAGGGGTCTGACCCCCAAAGGGACCTGGGACCCAGGCTCCCCTCTGCTCCTCACCTGTATGGTGCAGCTGATCTTGCCATAGGCGGTGGGTGGGCAGAAGCAGCACCCATCACGTCTGTGTGCAAGCCGAGGGACAGGCCCTGTTTGTGTGGCCTCACCAAGATGTCATCTCTCCTTGGCCTGACTTAAACCTCTCTCACAGTGGAAAGCAGGGGCAAATCTGGGGGACCATCCAGCAGTTTCTATAAGAGAGTCCCTTCGCCCTTCACCCCCACCCCTCCTAACCCCAGCAGATGCTCCAGCAGCAGCGGCTATATTCTAAAGCCATCTTTTTCCTGGCATCCACTGTCCGTGGTCCTTCCTGTGGCCCCATGATCCCCTCCAGGGTCCACCAGCCTTCCTTCAGTGTGGCCCAGTCTCTGCTCTGTCGCTTCCATGTGGTCTCTGGGGCCCACCCCTCCACCATAGCCACAGCTCTACAGTGCACCCAAGACCTCTCGGTAGCCAAGACCAGCCCCGCGCCCCACCTGAGGGCCACATGAGGCTACCAAGGACATTGTGGCATAGAAGATCTTGTGACTGGCTCTGTGAATGTGCCCCTCCCTTATTCGATCAACAACGTTTGCTGATCCCTCTTGGTGGGCACAGCCCAGGAGCGAGGGAAGCCCGGCTACAGGGAGGGGAGCAAGCGGGCAGCTGCCCAGCTTGTTCTCAGGTGAGGTGGGGCTGCGGTCAGCACCAAGACCAGATATAGAAGTGGAGGTAGGCCAGGAAGGCTCCCTGGAGGAGGCAGGGTGTAATCTGCAGTTGCAAAGATCATAGAACTGTGAAGGAAGCAGAAAGAATGGAGTCCTGGGAAGGGAAAGGGCGCAGGCAGGGCAGGGCAGCAGGTGCTTTCCACACGGACCTCGCTGCCCTCCCAAGGTCTCCAAGTCCCAGTTTCACAAGTGACACTGAGAGAAGCTGAGTCACAAGGCCAGGAAGAGTGCAAGGCGGGAATCAACGCCTAACATCTAGCTCCTCCCATCGCTTGGGCAAAGTGCCGCTGCGCCCCGGAGCCCAGGGTCTGTGTGCGTGAGGAGGTGGGGGGGGGGGGTGCCTGACCGTGTCGCCATGCAGCTGAGTGCGGCTGCTGAGCAGTCTGGCTCGTGTAGGACAGTGCGAGTGGTGTGTGCATGGCGAGACGCAGCTCGTCACACTTGCCTGCAGTTCCTTCCGGGCCACGGGTGCACTGAGACCCCGTGAGGCTGGGGTTCAGGTGGCTGACTCAGGCGGAGAACTCCAAAAACCACAGCTGTTGGCCAAGACCCCAAGCAGTCAGCAGAGCCCCAGCTGCAGATCTTTCCATCTTGATGAAGCTCTGAGCTGGGCAGGTCCCAGCTCCCGTCAGGTAGAGGGAGTCAGCTCTTTGCACCTGGGAGGAAGCAAAAAAAAAAAAAAAAAAAAAAAAAGGAGGCTCTGGGACTTTTCCCTGCAACCTTGGGGAGCCTTGAGAATGAGCTGGCTGCTAAGATGCCTCAGCCTCTCAGCTGCAGGGTCAAAGGGCTGCTGGGATGGGACCGTCCTGTCTAGACCTGGATACCCCAGAGACCAGAACTAAGGCAGAGGAGGGGAGTGAGGGAGCTCCAGAGAGGAGAAATGCAGAAGAGCCCTCTGGACTGAAAGACAGAAGCATCGAGAAACAAGCGCTAGGGTAGGAGCAGGAGGCCCACGTTGGGTCCTAGCTTTGCTGTCCCTTTGCCATGTGACCTTAGTGCAGTGGTGACAGCCCTACGCCCTGGTGCCACAGCCAGCTGTTTGTTATCACTTGAAGCTCTAAAAGGTTGCCGTCCCTGCCTTAGGGGATTAGCCATTGCTGCTATAATAGTGCTGCATTAAAAAAAAAAAAAAAAAAAAAAAATCCAGGGGCCAGGGAGATGGCTCAGTAGAATAAGTGCTTACCTTGCAAACACAAAGGCCTGAGTTCAATCCCCTGTTCTGCCAAAAATAAAAAAATAAAACAAAATAAATTTTAAAAACACCCAAAAGCTGGTCTTTTACAAGACACTTGCATTCTTAACTCACTAGGCTGCGGCTCAGCTAGGGCTTGGCTCCCCCTAGCCAGTGCTCTGTGTTGGGCAGGGGCCCAAGATGCGGGCTGTGTTCATTCTGTCCCATGTATCCTCTCCTCCCTGCTGGACAAGCAGTCGGACCAGGCTCTCTCGAGGTCAGGGGTTCCCTCCCCCCTCCAAGCACCAGCTCCTCTGCCGCAGGATCTTTGCACATGCTGCCCCTCTCCCCATGCTTGCCGGTGCCTTCAGACCTTAGTGCATTTCGTTGACATTCCTCACTTAGACGCCCACTCCCCAGCCCTAACCCTGTGGCCTTCAGGTTGAAATTTTAGCCTTAGAGCTTTGATCGCTGGGTTCCTGCCTGTCTCCTCCACCTTCAGCACTCAGCAGTGTGTGTCAGGTCTGCTTTTCTTCACTGTGGCTGTCCCGGTGGGACATCGTACCATGAGCAGCCAGTGAACATTTGCAGATGGGCTGGGAAAGCGCGGAGTGAGTTGGGCTGCAAAGCTGCCAAGTGAGGCTCAAAAACAGTGGAGTCAGTGGTCAGTTTTAGACAGACCCTAAAGCCTCATATATAAATGTCTGGCTCATGGCCTTAGGAGGACAAAGGGTGACTGGCCTTGTTCATGATCCCTTGCCAGAGCTATCGTCACGCACCCCGGAGCCACACTGCTCCCTTCCAGAGCTCCTTTCACCCCGGGACAGGGATGGACTCTTAGCCTGAGGAAGGAGGCTGAGCTGTGGTGACGGTCAAGGAGGTGGGTGGGAGGCCAAGCGCGGCACCCAGGTGCACTGTGGCTGGGACGGCCTGGCTCTCCAGGTGGGTCAGCTCGGCCATACCTCCCCCTGCCCTTCCAGGGTCACCCAGGCAATCTCTGCACAGCCCCCACCTCCGCCACGTGCTGGGGCTGGAATCAGGAGCACATATGTGGTCAAACCAGACATGGCCACCCCCAGCATGCAGCTGGGAATGAGCATTAGGTCACCTCTTCTCCACGGGCCACATCACCCCCTGCATACAGGGCTGCAGTGAGGATTTCAGCCAGTGCGCCCACAGCCTCCCAGGATGCCTGGCACAGGTGAGCATTCAAGATGCCGTGATTGCCCACATTCACTCCGTAGCCGCAGAGACACTTCATGTTTGCCAGCTGCTTGCTGTGCGCCCAGCGCTGGCCCAGGGCCTGGATGAAGCCCCATCCTGTGAGCAGGAACATTCTGTGAGCAGGTACATCCTGTGGTTCTCTCTGCAGATAAAAGGATAGCGAAATATCAAGAGGCCAGCGACTTGCTGAAGGTCACCCTGGCAAGAAGTGGCAGAGCTGTGTACTTGGGGGAAAATTGTTGGCCAGAGGCTACCTTCTGTAAAAATGGGGCAAGCCAGGCATACAGCGTCCACACCTCAGCCTGGCTGGGCTTACACAGCCTCTAGGCCACCTGAATCGAATGACCAGTCAGGACATGCACCCGTTGTACTGTCCTGATGTCACATGAGCAAAAAAGATAGCACCTCCAGCTGGACAGCCTCATAAGCACCTGAGCTGTGCCCAGCCTGTCCAGGAGCCCTGACCTCTGAGAGCCTCTGGTCCCTTGCCTACACAGTGGCACTTATCTGCCACCTAGGTTTTGCCCAGCAGTTGTGTTAGCAGTAATGTGGACAGCACACCGGGCATGTGGGACAAGGCACAGCAGCTGGGCTTGGTCTCCTATGGCTGCCACAACAAAACCCAGCTGATTTGACAATTTAGAGCTGCACCACGAAAGGTTCTACAGCCCCATAGGTCCCAGAGGCCAGTGTGGGACCCGGCAGTGCTGTAGGATGTACACATCCCTTTCCAAGGGACCACCTACTTTCTGGCTTATGAAGGTCGTTAGCAGAATTTCATTGCATGTAGTTCTACGAGGGCCCCCTGGAGGGCCTTGCTGCATGTCCAAGTGTTGGCAGGGTGCCGTCCAAGCTTCTTGAGGCCCCTCAAGTCCTTGCAGAGTCCCTAGAACAGCCACAAAGCATGCAGCTTTGTCCATGTTTGCCGGCTCTCTGTCCCCACTGGGCAAGGTTCTTGCTTTTAAAAACTTGAGTGACTATTGGATAATCCAGGAAAATCTCCACAGATCCCCAGGGTTAGGCCATGGATGCCTTTGGGGGGTCATTATGTTGCCTCCTGCAGGAGGCAAGTCACCCTGAAACACACCAACACGGTCAGGGCCTTAGAGGCCAAGAAGGAAGCTGAAGCCCAGAGAGATTCCCAAGTGGCTACCCCTGATCACATGGCCCGTCCTTAATAGGACAAGTCTCCAACCCCCGGCCAGGTCTTCATCTGTGACTCCACTCCACGTGGCTTTCTCACGGAAGTCTTTCAACTCTCAAAGCCCTTCTGGTACCTGTGCTGTCCTTGATCCTCACACCCTGCTGTGGGGCGGGCACATGAAGGCTCAGTCTCTGGAGCTGGCATAAACACGGACTCACCAACTCCTCTCCCTGGGAGGCCACGGGATCAGAGAGAAACACTCCAAACCACCCCCCACCCCCACTCCCGTGAGCCAGGCCTGGGGAAAGAGGAATGAGAGGGAGATAAAGAGAGGGGAGGCGCTTCCCTCCCTGGGCTGAGCCCCTCTGAGTCTCCCCCCACTCTGATCCTCTTGTGACCCAGGGAGGTGTCACTGCCCGAAGGCACCAAAGATGGGGCTCTGCTCTGTACTGCAGGGAGGCAAGCAAGAGCTGGCTGCCGCCACGGCAGTGCCTCTTAACTGCAAATCTGATGGCACAAAACCAGAATCTGCCATCTAGCTTGTGAGTCTCAGGGATGGCTACACAGTGACCCCCGGCTGGGTGGGATGTGTGCGTATGTTTACAGTCCATCTGTTCTGGGTCACTCGGTGGCTCTCTGGATATTGGGAGGACTCGGTTGCACGTTGGGGGGTTGACTGCTGTCAGCTGACCCAGAGGGACCCTGAGTTGGACAATTAGGTGAGGCTGCCGCTGTACCTTGCTCAGCCTCCAGCAGGCAGTGACAATTACGGGACACCCAGACAGTGAGCAGGAGCCAGCAAGGGCTCTTTGAAGTCTCTGCTGATGTCTTGTCCTCTGTGGTCCACTGGCCAAAGCAAGCCACATACCCGAGCCCAGCGTCCGAGACGGGGAACTATACAAGTTACACGGTGAAGGGTTACAGAGGAGCCATGGATGCAAGCAGGCTGGCAGAGCACCTTCAGCAAGCTGGAGGTTTCCTTTTTCTTATAGGTAGAGAATGTTGGAAGAGCGAGTTATGGCCTCTCACAGAATCATTGAGGGCCCAGACTCTTCCATATCCAGCTTCTCGTCCTTCTTGTCTGGGCTGCAGTAGTTCCAGGCATCACACCCATGTCCCAAGGAGCAGGGTGGAAGGAGAGAGAGAGAAGACTTCCTTCCGTCTTAAGGAGACTTCCCCAGAAGTCTCATAGGATACCTCAGCTGGTACCTACTGGTAGACATGTAGTCACACAACAGCTCTGCTATCTCACAAACCCTGTTGCCTTGCCCCAGCTACTGGGAACTACTGCCCGAAGCCAGAGCTTCAGGATCACATCCATGAGGACAGTAGACTCAGCAAGGTCCCTGAAAGGACTAGAAAAGATGAAAGCCCACCCGCTCTCTCTGTCTCACTCGCTTCTTTCGATCAGGCACCACTCTGAGCCGCACACTGTTCCAGGATGTGGAGGCTAAATGGGAGACAGGGTCTCTCTGCTTTCTGGTAGTGCTGGTGGTTAGAGAAAATAGAGACGGTAGGAGGCAGGGAGGGATTAGGGGCAGGGGTAGTCAGGGAGGGCATCTCTGAGGACATGACATTGGAGCCAAGTCCTAAATGAAGAGGAGGGTGTGGGAGATGTCGGTTGTGTTAGTCAGCTTTCCATTGCTGTGGCAAAATCACCTGACAAAAATCAACTTAAAAAGAAGAAGGGTTTGCTTTGATTTATGGTTTCAAAGGGGTTGGTATGTGGTCAGCTGGCTCCAACGCAGAAAAGTCATGGTGGGGGGGGGGGGGCAGCCAAGAAGCACAAAGGTGAAAGAGCTGAGGAGGACGAGGCTG
>PVKA01031683.1:0-26049 GCA_004027165.1 Ctenomys sociabilis | reverse complement strand
GTGGTGGTGGTGGTCGTGGTGGTGTTCGTGGTCGTGGTGGTCATGGTCGTGGTGGTGGTGGTGGTGGTGGTGGTGGTGGTGGCGGTGGCGGTCATGGTGGCAACATTAGGAATTGAACCGAGGGGTTAGGGGTGTAGCCCAGTGGCACAGCATCTGCCTGGAAAGCACAATGTCATAAGTTTGATTATTGGTACCATAAAAAAGGAATTGAGATGAGGGCCTTTACCCCTACAACCCTTAACCTTAGTTGCCCATGTTGAGGTAAAACTGATTCTCCTGCCTCAGACTCCAGAATGCTGGGATTAAGGCATGCACCACATACTGGCCATAATTTCCCATTGAGCTTTTTCAAAGGGAATTTAGGATGAGGCATAATTGGAAGTCTAAGCCTTCCCCGGGCAATTCAGTAGTTTAGTGAGACCCAGTCTCAAAATTGAAAAATGGTGCTAGAGATATAGCTCAGTGGGATGACCAGGTTCAATCCCCAGCACTGGAAAAACTGATACTTGGAGAGTCACCTTAAAAATTCAAAAGTTCTATGTACATATAACCCCAGCGCGCTGGGAGACTGAGGCAAGAGGATCAAGAGTTCAGCCCAGCCAAAGCAACTTAGTGAAACTTTGCCTCAAAATTTAAAACAAAAAATTTTTAAAGGGTTAAGGGTGTACATTAGTGTGAAGGCCAGCCCTGGATTCAATCCCCAGCATTGAGACATACACACACACACACACACACACACACACACACACACACACACAGAGATACACACACAGAAACACAACAAACAAAAAACCAGAAACTTTTTTAAATGGTATTAAGGAGAAAAACCCTAATGGTATCATTTCTAGCCAAGCTAAAATACATTTCTCATTCTTATTCTCTAATAGTAATTAAAACATTTTATTACTAATCAGTCCTTTTAAACTTAGAGATGAAAGATTACTTTTTAACATATGTGCTGAATTGAACACCTACATTTCTTTAAAGATAAAACTGTTGCAGTGAATTTTGACATGTTTTGTGTTTTTGTTTTTGAGGTTTTTGTTGCTATTTCAACATAGTGTACACAAGGTGGGTCACAGAAGGTGCTACTTACCATGCATACTGAAGGTTACATTATTGGGATCTTGGCTGTGATTAGATCAGTAGATCAAAGCACATCATTTCCCTATCAGTGTGAAAACAGACCTTTCACATCACAAAAATTTTTTAATTATTTGTTTGGTACAGGATCTCGCTGTGCAGCTCGGACTCAGTGATCCTCCTCAGTGCGGGGTTAGATATGTGCACCACCAAGCCCAGTCACAGGGCCAGCATAGCATGTGGCACCAGGAATGAGCCTGGGTCTTTGCCCTGGCCAGGCAGGGGCTTAGACCACTGAGCTCTCTCCTCAGCCCCACACCACACTTTCTGAATTAAAAACATTGGTAATTTCCAGAATACTAGTAACTAAGACTCACTGCCTTATACAGAAAACTGCTGTTAGTTTGAATTCTACATTTTCATTTGTATTTCGTGTCATCAGAGTTCTTGAGAACCTGACTCGGGGCCAGGGAGATGGCTCAGTGGAATAAGTGCTTCCGTGGCAAGCGCAAGAGCCTGAATTCAACCCCTGGTTCCACCAAAAAAAAAGAAAGAAAGAAAATAGACTCACTCTTCTGTTTTATTTTTTCCAGTGTAAACATCATGACACAGCTCATTGGTTCATCTAACTTATTTGTGATGCAAGTGGAGATGGATGTATACACAGCTCTAAAAAAGGTATTGACATAATATGTACACAAGGGTACCACCCCAGCATTGCTCATTATAGTGAAAAACTAGAAACAGCTAGTAGTGTCCAGGGGTAAAGGGTAGAGTTACAGGTGCTCCTTAACTTATGGTTGGGTTATATCCCACTAAACCCTTAAGTTGAAAGTATCAGTTAATATACCTAACCTCCTGAACATGATAACTTAGCCTCACCAACCTGAGCACTTGCATTAGCTACAGTTCAGCAAAATAATCTAATGCAAACCCTACTGTAATGTCATATCTTATGTAATTTGTTGAGCCATATTAAAAGTAAAAGCCATATGGTTGTCTGAGCACCCTTCTATAGAATCACAAAGTTGAAAAATCCTAAACCAAACCATGGTAAGTTGCAGAATTGTCTACTAAAGTGTTATATTTAAGAATTTATGAATGATTTTACTTTGCCTTTGTACTTTTCTGTCTTAGGAATACTCATCTGTTTTTTTCTCAAAATATTTTCAACAGCAAGCATTACTTAAATCACGAATGTTTGGGGCTGGGGACATAGCTCAAAGGCATGCACAAGGACCTGAGTTTTATCCCTGGCCCAGTATGCATTGCCATGCTGTGCTGGCCCAGAGCTGGGCATGGTGGCACACGCCTGTAATCCCAGCACTCTTGGAAACATCTGTATGGCTAACAATGGATAAATGGATTTTAAAAAATATGGTATTTATACATAATGGAATACAGTTCAGCCCAGAAGGGTAAATTTAAGTCATGTGCAGGAAAGTAGAGGTACTTTGAGGGCATAATGCTGGATGATATAATCAGAGATGGTTAAATATTACATGGTTTTTCTTATATGAAAAAATCTAAAATATCGAGTAATTTAGAATAACAAAATAAAAGATGGATGATAAAAAAGGAATTGCTGGAGGCGGGCGTGGTGGCGCAGGCCTGTAATCCCAGCACTCGGGAAGCTGAGGCAGGAGGATTGTTGTGAGTTCGAGACCAGCCTGAGCTACAAAGTGAGCTTAAGGCCAGCCTCAACTGCATAGTGAGACCCTGTCTCAAAAAGACCAAAAAAAAAAAAAAAAAAAAAGGAATTGCTGGGCTGGGGAGATACCTCAGTGTCATAAGCGCCTGCCTTAAGATGGCAGTTGAGGCGGCCTGGTGGATGTATCTGTAATCACTATGAGTCTGATCTGCTAGTGAGGCCCTTCCCTAAAAATAAACAAAAGTAAAAATTAATAGGCTTGAGGCAGAGGACAGATCTTATGAGACCTGTTCTACTGGGTTTTACCTGTTACATAATTTTGCTTTTAGCCTTTTGTTTCTGGCATGGAGTAGTCAATACAGAATTAGTATACAATTACTTCCTTTTTTTTAATCTTCCTTTTTTTTTTTTGGCAGAACTAGGGATTGAACTCAGGTCCTTGTGCTTGCCGGGGAAGTGCTTTTTCTACTGAGCCATCTCCCTGGCCCTGGATTGACCTCTTATGCAGATTCAGTTTTTATTTTTGACTATGTATGATTAATACCATGATGAATTTCAATGTTAGCATATTTTATAATAGTGCCACTTTTTTCTTTCAGTTGCTTGTTAAATGTAAATTAAAACTTTTCAAGTATTATGTTTAAAGGTAGAAAGCAATTTGAAATATAAGATGATGAAGTCTTGTAATTTCTTTCTTACTTTTTTTTAACATAGTGGATGTTCCTTCAACTTGTGCCTTCTTGGAATGGATCTTTAAAACAGCTTTTGACAGAAACAGATGTCTGGTTTTCTAAGCGAAAAAAGGGTATGCCTGAAATTTTTATTGAGAACTTGTCCTTTTGTAAATGAAATATATTAGAATCAGATTCTGAGAGAGAGAGAAACAGACAGACAACAATGTAGCTAAAAGTGTACTTTGACTTAGTACAGTTGTCTTACGTGTTTTATATGTTCTTTGGCCTATTAGTCTCTATATATGATAATTAACTATACAGTCTTATAAAATAAATTAATCTGATGCTGGAAAAATAAAATGAGGGTTGGAGGAAAAAGAGAACTGGAATGCGTTATGTACATGTACTGGTTTCCAACAGTGAATATAACCGTTGTGTACTGCAAACATGCTAATTAAAAAAAAAATCAGGTCCTGACTTGGTTACAGACTGGCTTTTAGATCTGGAGAGAACTCTTGCAATTATCCAATTCATCTTCTCTTTTAGAGTGTGAAAATTGAGGCTAAATAAGAAAAAATGCCTTTGCTACCGTCATCTGAATTGTTAGTCTTTGAACTGTCACCATAAATTATGATGCCCCAAATTATTGTTTCTTCCGTTTTTGTGCCAATAGTTCTTCATGACTGCATTTCTTTCGTTTAAGTACATTGCATGATTTCCCTGGTAAACCATAGCCTGTTAGGCAAAAGCTCTTAGCACGGGGGCCTGTGGGTAGGGTTCTGCGTGCCACTAGTCCCAAAAGTAGGTACAGAATTTAATTATCCTTATGTGTTGCCTGCATTTTTCAGGGGCAAGGGAAGCTTCATCTTTCATTAGATTCTTGGTGGAGATGGATCTCAAATTGGTTAAGATCACCTGTTGTAAGGTCTTACCTGGGTAGAAAGACGTATGCAACAAATTTGGAAAGACCTTTTTTTTTTTTTAAAAGAGTCTCATGCAGTTCAGGCTGGCCTTGAGTTCACTTGGTAGGCCAGGCTGGTCTGGAACTTGCAGTGCTCCTCCTACCTCAATGCCCAAAGTGCTGGGATTACAGATGTGTGCCACCATTCCTGGCCTGGAAAAACTTCTAGTGGTCTCCAGATATAAAGAAATGACTGAATCATAACCCTTAGTTCACAACTTTCTTAGATTACTGTCATTTTTGGTCCATGCATGGCTATCTTCTTTTAAAATTTCCATTAATATATTTAACTTCCATAAAGTAATCTTCACTTCATAACTTCTCTCTACACAGATGTTTCTCTCCTGTTGAATCTTGTTGAATTCCCTAATGACTATCTTGAATGTTATTATTATTTTTTTTTTTAAACAAAAAGTGTTACTGGATACATCATAGTAGATGAATAAGCTAACTGAAAAAAATAAGCCTTGACTTGTAGCATTTTTCTCAGTGGTACAAATTTATACAGTGTGGGGCCAGGGAGATAGTTCAGTAGCAGGAGTGTCTGCCTTGCAAATATATTTCAATCCCTGGCACCAAAACAACAACAAAAAAAAGAGTTTGGCCTCATTCAGTGTGGCTGATTTCAGGCTACCAGCATGACAGCTGGGAAGAGATGTCCATGGTGAGCCCCTTGGAGCAAGCCTGGGCCACATTATTTTAGCTGTTATGGAACAGCCTCACATTGTGGTTTTAATTTTTATCTCAATAATTTAGAGATTAAATGGCCCTTAAATGTTTATTGATCACATTCTCCCTTCTGTGAAATGTGTGCATGAAAAGTTTTCCTATTTTAATAGCAGATTTGAGCCTGGAGTGGTGGTGCACACCTATAATCCCAGCACTCAGGAGGCTGAAGCAGGAGGGTCATTGTGAGCTCAAGACAAGCCTGGGCTATAAAGTGAGCTCAAGGCCAGCTTGAACTGTGTAGCGAAATTCTGTCTCAAAAAAGCCAAAAAAAAAAAAAAACAGGTGGAGATTTGTGGGTTCAGGTTTAGCTCAGTGGCACAAGCACCTGGCTAGTATGAGGTTCTGAGTTCAATTCCTGGTACATTCCCCCATAAAAGCAGATTTGTGTTAATGGTTTGTATGTGTTCTTTATATACTCTCAATAACCAATCCTCTGTCATAAATGTGTTTTGCCCTTATCTTTTGACCTGTAGGCTATCCATTTACTCAGTGTCCTTTGATGAATAGAAGTTCTGAATTTTAAAATTTAGTGTTGTGTGGTCCAGAGAGATGACTTAGTGGTGCAACACCTGCCTGGCAAGCATGAGGACCTTAGTTCAATTCCTGGTACCAAAAAAGAAAATAGTTAAAAAAAAACCCTTTAGGGGCCTGGGGAGAGATAGCTCAGTAGAATAAGCACTTGCCTGGCAAGCACAAGGACCTGAGTTCAATCCCCAGTTCTGCAAAACAAACAAACAAAAAAAACCACTTTGTTGTGCCGAAATTAATTTTGTGAAATTACTTTATATAGTCAGATTTCCTAGCTAAGAGCCAGATTTTAAAAAAAATCAAACTTATGAACTAAAAATGTGAAAGGAGGCTACATAACTTGATTTACTTAAAGGACAGGTACTAGGTTTGTGTTACATTATGGCAATTAAAGATTAGAAAATGATAGATGAGAAAAGTGAGGAAATAATTCAAAAAATGGTGAGAAATCTGAAAGAGATAAGAATGAAGAAGTTTTTAAAAAGACTCAGTAGGAACAGTTGATGTTGGGTAAGTGGCCGCCATAGCCCCAAGCCCTCCAAGTGGGCCAGGCACAGAGAGAAACTCATCTCCTGCTGCAGTGACCAGGCCAGAATAGGAGGCTGTGGTTCCTTCTCATTTTCTGACCCTAGGGTCTTCTTCCTAGTCTCAGTATGTAATGGTGTACAGTAAGGTAACTTCTGGGAGACAGTTACTGCATAAAGCAAAATGCATTTCGAATGCTTCTTTTTCCAAGGACTTTATAGAGTTATTTCTTTTTTTTTTTTTTTTGTTTTTGTCTTTTTGAGACAGGGTCTCACTATGCAGTTCAGGCTGGCCTTAAGCTCACTTTGTAGCTCAGGCTGGTCTCGAACTCACAACAATCCTCCTGCCTCAGCCTCCCAAGTGCTGGGTATAGAGTTATTTCAAATAGCTGTAAAGTCTCAAAACTGCTGTGTACTTAGGATGTAATAGAAAAATATCAGTTGTAGTCCTGCCACCTTTATTCTAGCATTGCAGAAATGACCACACTGTGCTGTATATTTTTTTAAAGTTTTCCTTGCTATATGACACAGTTTAAAGGAAATAATAGCAACAGAAAAATTTCTACATAATTGTACTTAAGGATTGATACTGAATTTGATTAATATAATTAGTATAGCTAGATGTTGCCAACAGGATTTTTTTTTTTTTTTTTGAGTTTTAAAATGAGTTTATTAAAGACTGTTCTCAGGAGGGCTACAACCTTTGATTTGTCATTTAAAAAAGGTTATGTTTCTTCATGCTTTATAATACAGGTAATGTAAAAGGATAGAGTTGCAAGCATTTCCCACTGGAATTCTGATGGTACAGCATAGTGTGGTCATTTCTGCAAAAGTCTCTTCTATTTGTCTTCAAAAAGTGAAGAATGGCAGCATATGATGGCATAAAGGGCCACTTTTCTCTATTCATTCTGTAGTATTGGAGCCAGTATTTTTACCATCACATGCCACGATCTTCACTTTATCCACTTTAATAAGTTCTGTCACCTTTCTGAATTCTATGTCATTCAGCACAAAAGTCCACATGTTAATCACAGACCCTGTATGTGTTTAGAGAGCCCCTGAAGTTGACTGTGTTCCTGACCTTCTCCGCAAGTGCAGAATTTATAGCCTTATCAAACTGAAGTAGAACTTGGAGGGCAAGCTGGGGGGTGATCTGTTGAGACCGTATGAGCTCATCCAGGCTTTTCTGAAGACTGTTTCCCAAAGTGGTACTTCTGTATAACTAATATGCAATGGCGCAGGAGAAAGAAAGTGCCTTTTTCAAGCTCGCATTGATATTGAGTCCCTGCGGGAGGCGCTTCCTGCCGCAGAATGGAGCGGTCACAAGGCCAGGGCCTGCAGGAGGCGCTGCCCGGCCGACTACTAGCTCAGCCACCACGGAAACCTCAACAGGATATTTTAAAACAATCTTTTTGGATTTCACAAATTCTTACAGAAACAAATGAACCATTTCCTCTGCAGTCTTAGAGAAAAGGCTCCATGGGATTCAGATTTCTCTTAGATTGTCTGGAATTAGAGGGGTATAATTTATTCATGTGGCAGAGCACCTTTAAGGACATAATGGTATTATTGGCCAGGTGTGGCAGTGCACACCTGTGATCCCAACATTGCAGGCTGAGGCGGGAGAAGCTCTGTGCGTTCACAGCCACACTGAACAAGACTGCCCCAGCAAAGAACGAACATGATGATATTCTCAGTATATGCCCCATGTAATTTACAGATTGGCTATTTTTCTGGCAGTACTGGGGATTGAACTCAAGGATGCTACCACTGACCCATATCTCCATTTCTTTTTTATTTAAGGGGCTGGCAGATTAGTTCAGTTGTTTAAAGTATCTTCCTGAGCAAGGGACTAGGGTTTGATCCCCAGCATCACATGCCACACCAGACCTGCCCTTACTGCACCATGAGCCAGCCAAAAAAAAGAATCCTTTTTTAGTTAGGGTCTCACTAAGTTGTCCAGATTGGACTTAAATTTGTGATCTTCCTGCTTTAGCCTCCTGAGTAGTTAGGATTAAAGAAAAGTGGCGCATTTACAGCACCACATGCTCTCATTCACCAGCTCAACAAGCCCCGGGGCCAGCATGGCACACCAGGGTTCAAACCCCGGTCCCTGTGTCTGCCTATGCAGGCGCTTTAATGCACTGAACTATCTGGCCAGTCCTTGATAAAAATAATAAATTAACACTGTTCATATATTACAAATTATGGTAACGGTGACTTTTTTTTTTTTAAGAGGTTTAAATTGGCTCAGAGGTGACAGTGCAGTTCAGGCTGGTCTTTAACTATTAGTAATCTAGACTTGCCTCAAACTTGCAATGGTCCTTTTTCAGGCTCCCAGGTTCTGGGATTACAGGTCTTGAACTTTATTTTGGTGTTTTGTTTTTGTTTTTGGTGCCCTTGCACTTGGCCAGGCATGCATCTGTACTGCTGAGCTATATATATCTCTGGCCCATGTCTTGTATTTTAATAGAGATTTAATATTAAGTAGTGTTTTTCCTATGTAGCTAAAGCAAAAGTTACAAGAAGCAGAAATCCCTAAAAGTACTTATTAACATTACCAAGAGGTGTTTCATGTACATTGTATCTTGTGAAAATGCATGAATTACGCATTTGAACTTCAGAGTTTCACTAGAATATTCAGTCCTCAGAAAGGGATTCTGGAACAGTAATAGTCTGTTTTTCTCAAACCCTCCTTTCCTACCTTGTTTCACTGTAAGTTCTACAGCTATTCCCAGTTCAGTGATCTAATTAGTACCAATATCTAAATCTTCCTAAATTTTTATCCTTATCCTTCAGATTTATAAAATTCTTCAAAATCTTGAAACTAGCCTATCTGTATTCTAGTGGAGGGGTGTGTGTGTGTGTCCACAAAAACATTTAGGAATACATTAATGGATTTTTACATGTCTGTGTGCTATTCTGTTTGGTTTTTAGAGTTTGAAAGTATGGCCTTCCTTGAGACTGAGCAAGGGAAACCATTCATGTCAGTGTTTAGACATTTAAGGCTGCAGTATATCATCAGTGATCTGGCTTCTGCAAGGATTATTGAGCAGGATTCTTTAGTACCTTCAGGTAAGAGTATGATGAACTCATGATATTGAATACATTTTTTGATAACAATAACATATAGAAAGGATAACAGAGAAAATAATTATCATTAATCCGAAAAAGGTATTCATTTTGTATACCCCCGTGAAATTGTACTACATAGATACTTTTCTGCCTTTATAGTATATGTGGTATCTATTTTCCCGTATTATATTTCATTACAAATTTCCTAGAATGTTAAAATAGCATCCTGGCCAGGCGTGTGGCACACACCTGTAATCCCAGCACTTGGGAGACTTGAGGCAGGAGGATCACTGTGAGTTTAAGACCAGCCTGAGCTACAGAGTGAGCTCAAGGCCAGCCTGAACTGCACAGTGATAACCCTGTTTCAAAATGATCAAAAAAAAAAAAGCATTCTGTAATACAAATGTTCTCTAATTGTATTTAGGACTTTTGTTTTCTTTCAATACTGAGGACTGAGCCCAGGATTTTCACATTGAGCTGCATAGTTGCACTAGATTAAAGCTCCTGCTCAGGTAGAGCACAGCACCCACTATTGGATCCCTGGCCTGCCGTGCCATCCCTGCCCCAGGGGCACACTAAAATGGTGATTGAGCCTGCGCGTAGTGGCACAGAGCTATAATCCCAGCACTTGGGAAGCTGAAAACAGGAGGATCACTAGTAGTCCATTCTGCATACTGAGATCCTGTAGACCCTGCACTAAATACAAATAAAAAGAAAAGTGTCATAATTAGCTAGGTATGATGGTGCTCACCTGTGATCCGAGCACTTGGAAGGCTAAGGTTAAGGAATTCCAGTAAATTCAAGGCCATCCTGAACCAATAATGAAACCTGTCTCAAATAAGTAAAAACAAAAGTTGTAATTGTTTTTTCTTTTATTATTCTTTAAATTTGCTTGTTTTTTCTTCTCTTGTTCTCAACTCTTTTTTGTTTTTGTGGTCCTGGGGAATAGATCCCAGGGCCTTTGCATTGAATTATATACCCCGCCCTTTTTTATTTTGATAAGATCTTGCTAAATTACTTCATTGCTCAAACAGGGCTCTAACTCACACTACTTCTGTCGCAGCCACCCGAAGTTAAGGTTGCAGGAGTGTACTTCCATGTATATTCTTATTTCTAGTGATAGTACCTAAATTAATTTTTTCAGATTATTTCTTGAATGTGTATTCTTCATCTACTAATTTAGAGAGCTTATTTCCTAAGGGATGAATTAACTGCTATTTTCAGATAAAGGAAAAATCCATTATTTAGTTTTCTGTTAGAATTTTATAAAAGCTGAAAATATTATATTAGGAATGATTTTGACAAGAAATTAATATAGACTATTAAATTCAAGATAAGTCTTGTTTAAAGACCTTTAAATAAGGTCTTTAACTGTAAGTGAATCTAAGAGTTTGTAATCTAAAGTCTACTTTGAGGCAAAATTGAATAACCTTTACCACCACAAAGATCATTATGCCATTATTATTACAGCATACTTGTAAAATATAAGCTACATGCTTTTTATATTGCTATTTTAAACTTGAAATTAGAAATGTGGTAACAATTTTATCAACTGTTTAAAATGTCCACATCCTCTGTGTTCTCCTATCTGTTATTAATGTTTATGCTGCAGAATGGCTGTCTTCTGTATATAAGCAGCAGTGGCTTGCGATGCTGCGGGCAGAACAGGACAGTGAAGTGGGGTGAGTGCATTGCAGCGTGTCAGTTCATTAAAGTTCGTAGCGATGATGTTTTATGGTTCTGGTGACCAACCCAAGGCTGCCCCTCACCTGATCCGTAAGCACTTTACCACTAAGTTATAGTTTTCATTCAAAAAGAAAAAAGTTTTCCATGTCAGAAATTCAGATGATTAGATGATCATGTGATCAAATGTGATAATATTTTTACAATATCAGTCCTATAAATATCTTTCTGGTCATTTAGTTTAATGAAGTTTGAGAATTGTCACTTGCTATATTACTAAAATTGAGTAATTCATATACTTTGTTTTATTTGATATTATGATTTGGTTTCAACATATTGAAACATTACTGGAAATAATACTTTTATAAAGCGTGATTTTCATATTTACCTCATAGGTGAAACTAATTGGAGTAGTATTATCAAGTTCTGAGTAAAAATAGGTTGTTCGAAAGATCTTTGAGTCTAAAATGAATTAAACACGCCCTTTCTGAAAGCGTGTGGACACCCTTATAAAATATTTCCACAGGAGGAAACTCACAGGAGGTCCTTTCACATTTATTATTCGATCATTGTGCTGGCTCCTTGAAATAGGTGGTACAGTCTGTCTATAAGTATATAGGGGAGGCCTGAAAAGGTTTATACAGTAGAATAAGCACAAGGGCAAGCACAAGGGCCAGTTCAATCCCCAGTTCCAGAAAAAAAAAAAAAAAAGTATATCCAAATAGCATATGAAAGTGTTATATAAATTCATAATGATTATAAAGTTATTGTTCACTATGGTCTTTAGTTTTTTTGTTTTTTTTTTTGGTGGAACCAAGGAATGGAACTCAGGGCCTTGCACTTGCAAGGCAAGTGCCTTATTCTACTGAGCCATCTCCCTGGCCTGGTCTTTAGTTTTTATCTTATGTATAATCTCATCTTTTTTCTAAGTATGTTTATAGTAAACTTATCCAGAACAAATATGGTAAAATAGTTAAAATGGAAATATAAATGAAAAACCAAAAAAATGAGTTATTTAATACAATTCAGATTTAAAGCCTTTTGTAACAAATGAAATATTATAAAGCATTTTGAAGATTTCCTCAACTCTGTCCTTATCAAGAATTAATATATATAAAGTGCCTGCTTAGGCAGGCGCAGGGATCAAGGTTTGATCCCCAGCCTGTTGTGCCAGCCCCATACCCAGGGTGTGCTCATACCCGAGGTTGAGACTGGGCATGGTGACAAGCACCTGTAATCCCAGTGCTTGGGAGGCTGAAAAGAGGAGAAACACTCCGAGTCTGATCTCTGTACTAAGACCGTGTAGAAGCTGTACTAAATACATTTTTTAAAAGAGAATTAATATATAATCTTACATAAATACCTAGTTTCTCTCTCTTTCCTTTTTTTTAAGTTTTGAGACAGAGTCTCACTATGCTGTTGAGGCTGGTCTTGAGCTTACTTTGTAGCCCAGGCTGGTGTTGAACTTGAAATGATCCTCCTGCCTCAACCTCCCAGGTGCTGGGATTACAGGTGTGCACCACTAAATCCAGCTGTCACTTTCCTTCCTAAATATGTCCAGGGACACTTGATGATAGTTAAGAGATTACTGTGCGCTGTTCAAGATTACTGAGGTCAGGCCGGCGGTATAGCTCAGCGGACTAAGCGCTTGCTTAGGTAAGCGCAGCGGCCAGGGTTCAATTCCTCCAATTCCTCGTTCCGCATGCCGCGCCGGCCCCACCTTCGGGTGTGCTGAGCCGGCAATGGAGTCCGGGCGCGGTGGCGCGTGCCTGTAATCCCAGCCCTAGGGAGGCAGGAAGCAGGAGGATCACTGTGAATGTGGGCTGCATAGTGAGACCCTGTTAAAAAAAAAAAAAAAAAAAAATCCTAAAAACAAAAGAATTAAGAGATGCTGAAAGCGGAAGAAAAAAAAAAAAATACAAAAAAACCTAAATTTTAAGCCGGGCATGGTGGCGCATGCCTGTAATCCCAGCACTCGGGAGGCTGAGGCAGGAGGATTGTTGTGAGTTCGAGACCAGCCTGAGCTACAAAGTGAGCTTAAGGCCAGCCTGAACTGCATAGTGAGACCCTGTCTCAAAAAGAAAAAAAAAAAAAAAAAAAAAAGATTACTGAGGTCAGATGGTGAGAAACTTTGGCTCAGTGTATGAGTTTCTCTACTTCCATGTGTTTGCAATTTGTCCTAATACAAAGTTTAATAGTAAGAGAACACATGTTGCCTGAACTGCATAGTGAGACTGTCTCAAAAAAGAGAAAAAAAAGAGAACACATGTCTGGGACTCTGTCACTTACAGAAAAGTTGAAACATGTTATCATGGCCTGTGGAACCTTGAGCAGTTTGTCCCAAATGCCTTTAGTTTCATTTCTTATATTCGTCTTATACTGCAGATGCCCTAAATGCTTTATCCATTTGATACTCTATTTTTCTTGTCCATTTTAATAGGTAAAAAAAAATGAATAGTGCACTGTTCCTTCTGCCTGTGTCCCTTTCCCCTGTACAAAAGACACCTCCCACGTCCACCCACCAGGCTCCCACTCAGCTGCAGATACTTAGGCTGCCACAGTCCCCCTCTACTATAAGTGACGAATCTGTGCCTCTTTCCACATTGTCTTGGTCACTAGTTCCACAAATTTTCTGCTTGCCCAGGCTCTTAGATATAGGAACGTTTTATTTACACTCATTGTTGTTGCTACATATTTTTTCTCCATGTTTGGGCCCTTCATATTGCCTTATCCCATAAAATTATTTTTAAATCTAGAAGCAAGGTTTTGCTTTTTAATTTTCTCATTTTTGTGTATGTGTATTCGACACAGGGTCTCACTGCATAGCATGAACTAGTAGTGATCCTCTTGTTTTCAGCCTCCCCAGTGCTGGGATTACAGGTATGCGCCACCCCTCTGGGAGTGAAGATTTTTGTTTTTAAATTGCAGGTTTTCTTCGATTATTAGTTGCCTATTTTCTGTGAAAATTAATGACTTATGTATATTTTTAGGCCTCAAGAAATCAATAAAGAAGAAATAGAGGGAAATAGCATGAGGTGTGGTAGAAAACTTGCCAAAGATGGTGAAGTAAGTATATGTTTATTAACAATACTAATATTCTCATATAAATTGTTAAGAAAATTTGGCTCAATATTTTCTCTAGTTTCATATTTACAGTTTTTCACAATAAGGTTATAAGTAAGAATGTCTGAGAATTCTTACCAGTTAATATACTTAACATCATAATCGTGACACCTGTCATACTTCAGAAGAGCTTATTTGATGGTTTCTGTAGCTTGATGTCCTGGGCAAGGAGTTGTGTCACTGCGCCCACTGTTCACTGATTGTGCCCCTCCTATAGGGCTGTTGAACTTAAACTTAGGGTCCAGGTAAGAGATTTGTGAGGAAGATCCCTTGGCAGTCCAGAAAGCAAGATAAAGAAGTGATGTGGGGCTGGGCATGATGCCACACACCTGTAACCTCAGCACTTGGTAGGCTGACACAGGAGGATCTCTTGAGTTCAAGGCCAGCCTGGACTATATAACAAGATCTTGTCTCAAAAAAAAGTTATGTGGGAGCTGTTACATGGGTTTTTGGGTTTTTTTTTTTTTTTTTTTTTTTGGAACAGGATTGAACTCAGGCCCTTGTGCTTGGGTGGGAAGTGCTTATTCCACTGAGCCATCTCCCCAGCCCTGTTACATAGGTTTTAAAAGTGATTCATTTTGTAATTATCCTGAATCAAAGACATTCAAGTCCTTCATTCATTATCCACATAAGCTATCTTTTTTGCTTTCCCCCAACATATATATGTATATAATAGTTTTTACCCTTGCTGTGTCTGGAGAACCTGGTTTTTTTTTTTTATTATCACTTTTATTGAGAAACAAATAGCAATGAAACAGTTTCAAAACTGATTAATAGGACAGTTTCAATAACTACTACATTGTATATTGTTGTCTTCATAGTGGTTAATCATAGTACAAGATACAGACATGATACCCTGCCCACTTTAGTACAAATCTTTCTTATTGAATTAAGAGAAAGTAGCTGTATATCTATCCTATTTTGTGTATACAAATACAAAATAGTCCTTTTTTTAATCCCCTTTTTTATTTCAGAGATGGTTATTCCATTGCCACTTAAATACTGTAGGTGCATGAATTCAGCAAAATAATCCAGTGTAGTCCAGTAGTCCATAGTAGTAGCAGGTTATCCATAGGACTGGCAATGTTAGAAGTTGTTGACTTGAGCCCTTTATAGCTTAGTATATTAATATGACTTTGCTTTTCATACGAGAACCTGTTTTCTGATTATTTTGAAGAGCTTACTTTTAAAAAGCTGACTGAGACCCCTTAAATTGGTTATATAGCCTAATCATAATCTTCATCTTTAAAGAAATGTTATGCTAACTTAGGTAACCATCTGGTTCTTTTTCTTGAAAATTTACCTTTGTAACTTTTTAAAGGTCCAATACTTTACGTTTGCATTCCCCGTTGTATGTATTCAGAGTATGAGGTACTTCTCCATTCCTCCCTCTTCCTTGTTGCTACTTCCAGACCTTGTTCCTCTTTCATCCCTCATTGAATCCTCATGTCTTTGTGTCTTGCACAGGGTCTCACTGCCCAACTTGGACTCATAGTGATCCTCCTGTTTTCAAATGCTTGTGTCATTAAAGCCACCTTGCAGTGACTGTCATATGCAGGGCTCACTCTAGTCTCCACTTCTGTTACAGTTGTGATTTCACCGTGTTCGTTCCCTGGCCATCTCCCCCTCCCCCATATCTTGTGTCCCACCCTGCCTTAGGCACCTGGGAAGTCATAAGGACGTCCTCAGGTTTTGCATCACTGGTTACTACCACCTTCAGAGTCTCAGGTATCCTGTTTCGGGCTCCACTTCCTTTGCCCTTCTAGCTTTCTCCCTGTAGCACCTGGACCATAACAGTAGTCTAATCCTACTGAGATGTACAGTATGTTGTTCTTACTGCTTTTTTCCAATTGCCTCTTACTACATCCCTACTTCTCTCTTTACTTCGCTTGTCTTTCATGTTCTATATTAAAATGGGCTTTTTTAGTTTCTCTTTTCCCTCATTGGCTCTGGTAGACTCATCTGGCTAAACCCCAACTTGTTGTACATCTTACCTTTTTGTGTATGCACATCACGCCTGCATCCAAATGGATGAGTGTGCCTACATACACCGTACCCAGGGGCTTTCCCTCAAGTGTGTGGCCACGCAGAAACATCAGAGGGTCTTCAGTGCTGCGTGGTGGTTCTCCCTCATCTCCAGTGAATTTATCCTCCTCCTAGCTGACATGACTCGCCCTCTCCAAAAGGGGAGTGCTGCACGAGGGCCTTGTTTCTTCTGTGATCGGAAGACTCTGTGCATCTTCCTGACAACACTTGCACCAGCCTACCTGCATCTCTGCTGTGCCTGTGCGTATCTGTTCTGAGGCTGCACTGTCTCTGTCTTGGTGCATCCCACATTCTCCTCTAGCTCCACTCTGTTTCTCTGCACCCCTTTTAGACAAAACTGATTGAAAAAGTTGCTTGTATTCATTCTCTGCTTAATCTTTTCCAAGTTGTTTTGTTTTGTTTGTAGCCTCTTGATTATCTACAATTACTGGTGTTCATCACTACTCCCGTGCCTTCTTTAATACACTCCCAGTTCTTTTGTACAAGTACACTGAAACTGACAAATCAGTATCACCATTGGCCCCACATTGCCAAGTCATGTAGTTAGCAGTCTTATTCTGGCAGTTCATAGGCAGCATCAACATTTGTTTCTTCAGTCATGAGTTTATATATGTATGTATGTATGCATGTATGTATGTATATATGTATGTATGTATGTATTTGGTACAGGGTCTCACGATACAGCTTAGACTCATAGTGTTTCTTCTGTTTCAGTCTCCCCAGCACTGGACTTACAGATGTTCACCATCATGTGTTAGTCTTGGTGGTCAGCTCAGCATACCCGAGGCAGGGCTAGCACAGCATGTGGGACCAGGGATCAAACCTAGGACCTTGCACTTGCCAGACAGGTACTTAGACCACTGAGCTATCTCAGTCATTATTGAAAGATAATGGCTAATAGGACAACATACACTGCTGGTTTTCTTCTTGACCACTTCTTCTAAAGTCTTTGCTAGATCATTTTTTGCTCAGCAAATATTGCTGAGGTTAGAGGCATAGTTCTTACACTTCTTCCATATCTGTGCTTACCTCTAGTCCTGTGATGTTACAGCCCATCTCTTTACTGATAACCCCAACTCCAAGTTCATATCTGTAGGTGTTCACTTGGCTTCTTTCTTAAATACCTTATGACATCTCATATATAACATTCCTGGAAGCTGCAGCTGGAGCTCACTGGTGGAACATGTATGAGGCTTTGAGTTTAATCTCTAGCACTGCCAAAAACAGCCAAACAATCCAGAGCACTTGAGTTTCATCCCGAAATAGCCTTGGTCCTAAATATTCAGTCCATAGATAGTCCCTCTATTCCCCCCTCCAAACTTGGGTTCCTTTTGTACTTCTCTTTCTTTTGTACCACTCTTGGTGTCTGTGTTTGCAAGGCTCTGTACCTAAAATGCCTTGTTACCATGTCTACCATTAACACCCAAGTCCAGGTCACCTTATTCCCCTGCCTGGGCTATTAGCATAGCCTCATAACTGCTCTCCTGTTTTACTTCTCCTTCATACATAGCCAAAGTGGTCTTTTGAAAGTGTTAGATTATCATTTTCTTCTCTAATAGCTTTTGCCACATTTAGAAAACAGCTGAATCTTACTTACTATAGGCTACGGGGCCTACCTTTTCAGCTTTGGCTGTCCTTGTGAATTCATCTCCAGGTTTTATCCCAGTCAGTAATTGTCCTGGCCACAGGAGTCTGCCTGCTCTTCTTCAGCTATGCCAAGCAAGCTCTTACCTCCGGGCCTTTGTACTTGTTCTGTGCTCTTCCCTTGATAATTTTTCCCAGGCAACTACCTGGTCTCCTTTACGTAGCCTCCTCAGGACTTCCCCAAGCACTGTGTAGAGGAGCAGCCTTCTCCGCTGCAAGCTGCCTTCCACCCTGTGGCTCTCTCCTGGCATTCTCATCTTCTACATTCTATGAGCATTATTCATCCCTGAATAATGCCTCGTACCACACAAACATTCACATGGTAGAATATAAACCCTGCTAGAGCAGAAATTTCATTTTATTGCTTCTGTGTTTCCATTGCCTGGAGCAGTATCAGTGCCTGTCATATTGGCTTAACATGTATTAGTTAAATATTGACTTAATGCTATAATTCATGATGTTAGACAAACCCTTGAAGTTTGTCTGACTTGACTTCTCTGTATCACACTACTTTACCTAATATCTCTTGTTGAATATTCACCAATTGAAAAAGCAAACTCAGAACCTCTTGATGTATTTAAAATAATGCAGTTCTGCCAGGCATGGTGGCAAGCACCTGTAATCTCAGCACTCAGTAGGCTGAGGCCGGGACTGCCATGAGCTGCAGGCTAGTCTTTGCTACCTTGTGAATTAAAGGCCAGCCTAATCTGCATAGCGAAACCTTGTCTCAAAATGACAGAAAAATAAAATCATCCAGTTGTCTGTATTTCTGTTCTTTAATTACTTAAGGTATTTTCAACTGATTTTAAAGTAAGATGAAGGCTGGGGATATAGCTCAGTGGCTAAGCACCTACCTGGCAAGCTGAAGGTCCAGAGTTTGATTCCCAATAGAGAAGAAAGAAGGGAGGGAGGGAGGAGAATATTAATGGATTGTTTGTTTTTGTTTGAAATAGGGTCTCACTATGCAGTTCAGACTGGACTTGAGCTCACTTTGTAGTCCAGGCTGTCTCAGACTCTCAACAATCCTCCTGCCTCAGCCTCCGCAGTGCTGGGGTTGCAGGCATGCACCACCACACCTGGCTTGTTAATGGGTTCTTATTACCTTCAGTTAGCTATAGTTAGAATTGCAGTAAAACAGTGTGGAGAGCTCGATGAATTCTAATCATTAAGGCTGCTTTTCTAGCTTAGGTATATGGTTTTATGCTAAATGCTTGGATTGAGTTAGAGGAAAAAACATTTTCAGCTCTTTATTTTTGACTTACATGATAAACTAAGCTGAATCTCTTGTGTATCTTTCAGTACTGCTGGCGATGGACAGGTTTTAACTTCGGCTTTGACTTACTTGTAACTTACACCAATCGGTACATCATTTTCAAACGTAACACACTGAACCAGCCATGCAGTGGATCTGTCAGTTTACAGCCTCGAAGGAGCATAGCGTTTCGGTAGGGTAAGATTTCCTTGGCTATACCTTCTCTGGAAGAAACATAAGAAAATTTTAACTTGGTCTTTTATACCACAAATAGAACTTTGGGGTAGGATACAGAATATGCAAATGAAATACTAGGCGCATACATGTGACCCCAGCACTGAGACTAAGGCAGGAGGGTTTCTGTGAGTTCAAAGCCAGCCTGAGCTACATAGGGAGACCCTGTCTCAAAATTTAAAAAATTACATTTTAAAATATTAAAATGAAGGGCCAGCGGTATAGCTCAGTGGACTAAGCACTTGCTTAGGTAAGCACAGGGACCAGGGTTCGAACCCTGGTTCCGCATGCTGCGTTGGCCCCACCTTGGAGTGCGCTGAGCCGCGATGCAGTCCGGGCCTAGTGGCGTATACCTGTAATCCCAGCACTAGGGAGGCAGAAAGCAGGAGGATCACTATGAATGGGGCTGCATAGTGAGACTCTGCACCAAAAAACAAAATTAAAGTGAGCTAGGAGCTGATAAGGCTTAATTCCTGTAAAATGTATGATATTATTAATAAAGTCAAGAGATCTAGTTATGCCAGGGAGATAGCTCAGTGGCATGAATGCCTGTCTGGAAAGTGCAAGGTCCTAAGTTCGATCCCTGGCACCAAAAAAATGAAAGATCTAGTTATGTCAGAGAAATGGATAAACTGGACTATGAATGTCAGAAGATTCATGCTAGGTTTGGCTCTATTACCTTGTTGGTAATAGAGCAAATAAAATGTCCTAACTGGACATACAACAATATACTTTACCTATTAACACAGCTGGTATTATTCTTAACTTTCAGAATGTGAGATGTCCAGCTTTACCTGATAATAAAAGTCTGTTTTGGAAAGGGTGCTATAGTCCAACAAATGTTTAGCTTATAAACAAATCATTTTAAAATCATATAATCACAGGGAACGGGGTTCGAGTCCCTGGCATGCTGTGCCATCTCTGCCCATGGGCGTGTTGAAACAGTGATTGAAACTGGGCATGGTGGCGTGTACCTGTAATCCCAGTGCTTGGGAGGCTGAAAACAGGAGGATCATACAAATCTGATCTGTGTAGTGAGACTCTGTAGACTCAGTACTAAATACATTTTAATAAATAAATTAAATGAAATCATATATTTGCATATATACAGAGCATAAACTGTATACAAAAAAATAAGTCCAAAATGAGTGGAACTTTTTTTTTTGTAGTACTGGGGATTGAACTCAGGACCCTGAGCTTGCCAGGCAAGCGCTTATTCTACTGAGCTATCTCACCGGGCCAAATGAGTGGAACTTAATGTGATATAAGAGCTAAAATTGAACAACTGAAAACATAAAAAGTCTTCATAAGATTTGATTTGGGAAGTATTTCTTTGGTGCAACACCAAAAGTATGGGTAACAACAACCAAAAAAAATGACTGGACCTCATCAAACTGGAAATTTTGTATCAGAATTTTTTTTTATTGAGAGACACTGTTAGCGCTGACAAGGCAGTGCTGACATTAGAGAAAATATTTACAAGTCATGTTGTGATAGAAGTTAAAATAGCTAGGTGAGATAGCCCCAGCCCTTTGGAGGCTGAGGCAGGATGATCTTTGCAAGTTCAGGATCAGCCTGGGCACAAAGTGAGCTTATGGCCAGAATGAACTGCATAGTGAGACCCTGTCTCAAAAAGATCAAAAAAGAAGTTGAAATAGCTAGAATACATGAAAAAGGGGCTGGGGAGTTGGCTCAGTCCACCAAAAAAAAAAAGAAAAAAATTCTAAAAACCTATATTTGTAAATTTTAAAAACAGGCACATGAGGGGCCAGCCAAATAGCTCAGCGGATTAAAGCACTTTCCCGGGCCTGCCATGCCGGGGCACACTGAGCTGGCCCTTGAGACTAGACATGGTGGTGCACGCCTGTAATCCCAGCTCTTTGGGAGACTGAACATGGGGGAATTACAACGAGTCTTATCTATGTATTAAGACCTTTTAGACCCATACGAAAATACAAAAAAAAAAAGAAAAAGAATATAAAAGGAGCAAAAGGACTTACACAAAATTTCCCCAAGAAGATACACAAATGTCTAATAAATACATAAAAGTTATACAGTATCTCTCGTTAGGAAATGCAAATTAAAACCACCTTGAGATACTACTGCACACCTATAAAAGAAGGATGTTCTTCAAAACAAGTGTTAGTGAAGATGAGGAGTAATTAGAACCACTGTGCGCTGCTGGCGGCTATGTACAGTGGTGCAGTTGCTATAGCAGACATTATGATGCTTTCCTAAAAACTCAAACAGCATTAATATTTGATCTAACAATTCCTCTGGGTATATACTCAAAGGAATTGGTAGCAGGGACTCAAAGAGATGCTTACTTCTGATGTTCGTAGGAGAATCATTCGTAGTAAATAAGGGCAGAAACAACGGTATGTCCATTGGCAGATAAATGGATAAACAAAATGTCATAGCATAGACAAACAGTCAAAACATTTTCATTCTTAAAAAAAAATTCATTCTTAAAAAGGCGGAAAAATCCCAACATATACTGCACTTGAACGAGTCAGGCTCACATGTATAGTCCCAGCATTCGGGACCTGAGGCAGAAAGATCCCTGCAAATTCAAGGCCAGCCTGAACTGAGAGCAAGACCCTGATTCAAAAAGTTAAAAAATAAAACTAAAAATTAACTGAAATAAGCATGTCATAAAATCACAAATAGGGCCGGCCTGATAGCTCTGTGGACTAAAGTGCCTGCTTGGCAGAGCACAGGGGCGTCCATGCCGGCCCCATCCCTGGGGCTCGCTGAGTTGGTGAATGAGACTGGCCATGGTGGTGTGCGCCTGTGATCCCAGCACCTGGGGGCTATGAGCAGGAGGACCCCCATGAGTGCGATCTGTGTAGTGAGACCCTGCAGACCCTGGGCTTAATACAGAAGGAAAAAAGCACAAATAATCATGATTTTACTCCTATGAGGTACATAAAATAGACAAATCCACTGAGAGGAAATTTGAGTTGCTGGGGTTGGAGGAAGGGAAAATGGAGAATTAGTATGTAATGAATACAGAAATTTCAGTTTGGGAAGATAAACATGTTCTGGAGATGGGTGCTGATTACAGAATTTGTATTTGATGCCATAGATTACAATTTAAGCTTTATGTTCTGTAATTTTAGCATTGTTGTTAAGAGTCACAAATTTTTTGGTGCCTTGTTTATGTCCCATAGCACAGGTTTGTAGATATGGAATCCATTTACAGTTTGAAAAGAAAATATGGATGATAAAAATATTAAAGTCAAATAGGGCTTGATTAATCTGTGGTCTGAATATCATGCTTTTGGGTTTTTTTATCCTAGAGTTCGTTTGGCTTCTTTTGATAGTAGTGGAAAACTAATATGTAGTAGAACAACTGGCTATCAGATACTTACACTTGAAAAGGACCAGGTATGTTTGGTTACTTTTCTGTTGTTTCATTATGACATTTGTGTTTGGGAAAACCCTTTTGAAAATTCTTGTGAACTTGTCATTTAAATGATGATACTTTGATTTGAAAGCACCATGTTCATCTTAGCATAACCAATAATTATATATATAATTAACATATATGTTACAACATTTTATTAGTAGTATAATTTTAGGTAACTTCCATAATTCCTATGCATTGAATAAAGATTATTTTAACCGGGTGTGGTGGTGCATGCCTTTGATCCCAGCACTTAGGAGGCCAGCCTAGGCTACAAAGTGAGCCCAAGACCAGCCTCAACTGTATAGCAAAACTCTGTCTCAAAAAAGGAAAAAGGGCCAGTGAGATAGCTCAGTGGCCTGAAGCACCAGCTTAGGCAAACTTAGGCAAAGCATTCAATCCCTGGCACCACAATGCTGTGCCGGCACCCCCTGGGCTGAACCAGCCACAAAAAAATAATAATGATAAGTTTTGTGATATGTTGCGGTTTTATATTTTTGTTCTTTCTCTCTTTAGCTTCAAAATGGTCTATTGTTCTTTTAATGATCTCTGCCTGGTGAATCCTTATGCTTCCTTATTCTTACAGGGGCTATACAAATAGTAATCTGTATTTTTTTCTATTCCTTTTATGGTTTAAGTTTTTACATTGGAGTATTCATTAATAGCTCTGAAATGTATCAGATATATCAGTGTATTTGACGTGACTTATCCTATGTAAATCCTTTTAAACTTAGTTCCATTTTAGTACTACTGTTTCATTGACTTCTTTGATACAAAGATGGAAGTGCATCATTTTGCTTTGTTTTTTTGTGATACTGGGGATTGAACTCAAGGCCTTCACACTGAGCTCCATCACCAGGCCTTTAAAAAACAAATGTCTTATATTGAGGCACGCGCTGCCATTCCAGCACACGCGAGACTGAAGCAGGAGCATTGCTGAGAATTCAAGGCCGCTCTCAGCTACACAGCAAGACCTTATTTCCAAAAAAATTTTTTTGAAGACAGGGTCTTGGTAAGGAAGAGATCCAGCCAGCAATAATTGAGAGTTTGAATTTCAGTTGCTCTCTACATAAATGAAGGTTTCCAGTAGCAGGTTGGATTTATGGGTCATAGAACTTAGACCTTTAACATAGAATTGAAGGCAGACGCAGAGGTGCTGCATCAAGTGAGTGACATGGGCCTCAGAGAAAGTTTGTATGTAAAGCTGGAGAGAGGGAGCATAGGGAGATGCTGCTGTTCCATCTGCTGCTGTGGTACCTGAGTCCCACTACTTCCACTTCCAGAGTGGAGCAAGGAAACGAGCTTTGCTCTGAAGGCACTTCAAAGCAAGCGCAGGCGTACATTGTGTCCTCAGCTGGAGTTAAAGACTTGGTAAACCAGAAGCAGGTCTGTCTTATTTATGAAAGGAAAGTGGAGATTCTTGCAACTTAACATTCAGAAATGGGTGTCCATTCAGCACGTGAGGTCCATGCTGACCTCCTCCAAGAGTTAGCCCTGTGACCTGCCCCACTGTGTCCCAGCCTTAACTATAAATTCCAGGCTGCGGATCTTCTGTTTTGTCATGGTATTGTGGTGGTGATCCTACAGCACACCTGCTGCAGCCAGCTGTGTGTTAAAGGTTCGCCATCACTGGTAGAGAATCTTGAATCTTATCATCAGGCATACATATTGCCAAAGTAATGGTTCTCATGAGGTACAGGAAATGTGCCTTCACCCAGGTTACTAATACAAATTTCGGCCAGGCTAGGATGATTCAGAAATCTAAAGACCCAAGTACACTTTGACGTCATTCCTTTCTGGTGACCCCGTTAGTGCCGTCAGCTTCGATGAGAGCATCACCTGATTTTTTTTTTTTTTTTTTTTTTTTTTTTTTTTTTTTTTTTTTTTTTTTTTTTTTTTTTTTTTTTTTGCGGAACCAGGGAGTGAATCAGGTCCCTAGCCCCCATCACCTGATTTTGTTGGATTTTTTTTTTTTTTTTAATACCACTTCCTCTATGGGTGCTATAGAAAGAAGTCTGTGTGGGTCTGTATGTGTTTTGGTAATAATTATCCAAATTTGTCTTGCTGCTTCTGCAACACAGAAACTATGTCCAGTTAAGCCTACTTTGGTTACTCACATATTCTAGTTTAGTCTTCATTATAGGAACATGTGCTTCAGTAAAAAAATTTTTAAAACTAGTATTTAATGGTATATCCCACAAAATGTGTAAAACTAGTACATATTACTGCATAAAATCTATCACAAGTTTTTTTTTTGTTTTGTTTTGTCTTTTTGAGACAAGATCTTGCTATGCAGTTCAGACTGGCCTTGAGCTCACTTTGTACTCAGATTGGTCTTGAACTCACAATGATCTTCTTGGCTCTGCCTTAAGTGCTAGGATTACGGGTGTGTGCCACCACTCACAGCTGTATCACAGGTACTTAAAAATACGAGGGTGGCCAGATAGCTCAGCAGATTAAAGCACCTGCTTAGACAGATGCATGGACCAGGGTTCCATCCCTGGTGGGCCATGCTGGCCCCACCCCAGGGTGCACTGAGATGGCCATTGAGACTGTGCAGGGTGGCACACACCTATAATCCCAAAGCTTGAAAGGGCGAAACCAGGAGGATCACTATGAGTCTGGTCCTGTACTAAATACTTAAAAAAATAAAATAAAAAGTACGCATTCTCATTTTATTGTTGCTTCTTTAGCTCTGAGGATTATTCTCTTTACCAATGTTGCTGGTTAAAGGATATGTGAAGTTGCAAGCAGCATCTGTAGCATCAGTGGTGGTTAGATTTGTGCTCTCAGGTATAGCAGCAAAGTCTGTCTTTGTGGGAGTTCAGCGCATTCTCGTATGTATTGACGTAACTGAACCTGAAATTGCTTTTATATGATAATGTATTTTGTGTTCCAGGCCACAGATAACATGTTTATTATAAGACAGTGGGAAATTTTAGGATTAATAATAGCTTTGCTTAATGACTTCCTGCTGCCCTCCCAATAATTTGTGTACCTAAGGGCGTGAAGCCAAATGAAAGGTTCACTGGTACCTGTTTGCTGCATCTGTTAATAAAATAAGTAGAAAGCTGCAGTTGGTGTTACACATGCAGTAACACCATGTTGTGCTCAGACTTCAAGTGTAAGGTCTTAATGTCATACAACCCCCAATCAACACCGTTGTTTTTTATTTTAATTTTATTTTTAAAATATTGCCATCCAGTTGTCAGTAAACCTGCAAAATCTGTCTTACAGGAACAAGTGGTGATGAATTTAGACAGCAGGCTTCTGAGCTTCCCTTTGTATATCTGCTGTAACTTCTTATATATATCACCAGAAAAACGACCTGAAAAGAATCACCACCCAGAAAATCCAGAAAACTGAGGATCTCATCCATTGAAAACAGCAGCACTTTGAAAATTTTTTAGGCCCATGTTAATGGCCCTGCTGA
>PVKA01031682.1:0-26041 GCA_004027165.1 Ctenomys sociabilis | reverse complement strand
TTTTTTTTTTTTTTTTTTGGCAGAACCAGGGATTGAACTCAGGCCCTTGTGCTTGCCAGCAAAGTACTTATTCCACTGAGCCATCTCCCTGACCCCTTGCATAAGTTCTTCACATGCTTGGTATTATTCTCCAATGTAGTTCTCTAAGCCTGGAGATTTATTTTTCAAAGAAATCTTTTCTTTAAATTATGAATTGAATGTCTTTAGTAGTCAGAAAGCTATTCAGCCCAGTCCTGTGTTGCCTGTGTTGTGGTTATTTGCATTTTTAAAGAAATTGGTCCATTTCAGCCAGGTCATCAAATTTACTTGTGCAAATGTCTGCCTTTATGTGAAAGAAAGCACCTGCTTTTTTTGTGTGTGTGTGCAGAACTGGGGATTGAACTGAGTCCCTTGCACTTGCCGGGAAAGTGCTTATTCTACTGAGCCACCTCTCCAGCCCCAATGTCTGCCTTTATTATCCTTTTGATATCTGCAGAGTCTGTAGTGCCCTTCCTTGTTCCATTCTGGCTAGTGGCAACTTGTACCATTTGTCTTTTATTAAACTTCTCAAAGAATTAGCTCTTTATTTCATTGCCTTTCTCTATTACTTTTCTACTCCCAACTTCATTGGTTTCAACTCCTACTGTTATTGTTTTCTTCCTTCTGATTGCTTTAGGTTCATTTTGCTCTCTCCCGTCTCCCCACCCCTGTTTTCCTGAGCTGGGAGTTTAGATTATTGATTTGAGACTCTCTCGCTTTTCTAATGTAGACATTTACTGATACAAATTTCCCCCTTAACACTGCTTTAGTTGTTCTTCACAACATTCGTATGCTGTATTTTCATTTTTGTTCAGTTTAGTATCATTTTTATTTCTCTTGAGTGTTTTACTTTGACACATGGATAATTTAGAAGTGTGCTGTTTAGTTTCCACATGTTTGGAGATTTTCCTATTAAACTTCTGTTACTTGCCCTAAATTTGATTCCATCATAGTCACAGGAAATAATTCTTGGGTTTGTTTTATGGTGGCCCCAAGATCCAGCCTTTCCTGGAATATGTTTTGTAAACACTTGAAAGAATGTGTTTTCTGCTGTTGTTGGGTGGAGTGTCCCATAACTATCAATTACATATTTTTTTTCTTTTTTTTACCGATATGCAAATATTTTCTTCAATTCAAAGTTGTTTCTTCACTCTGTTATTTACTTTGCTGTGAAAAAGTTTTTAAACAACAATATGCGTTTAATTGTTGTAAGTCTTCTACCAACCTGTTTTGAAGCTGTCTCATTGCAATTTTTTTCTCAATAAAAATTAATTTTAAAAAAGATTTGTCTTAAAACATTTTTAATATGCTGTAATCCCATTTATCTATTTTTGCTTTTTATTTTAAATTGTACTTGGTTGTTACAGGATCTCACTATGCAACTTTTTAAAAAATTCTGTATAGCATCTACAGATTCTCACTACACAAATCAGACTTGTAATGATTCTCCCGTTCTCAGCCTCCCAAGCACTGGGATTACACGCGTGCACCACCATGCCCAGTCTCAGTGGCCATGGCAGCACTCCCCAGGGGCAAAGCCAGCACAGCACGCCAGGGATCAAACCCAGGCCACTGTGCTCTGTCTAAGCAGGTGCTTTAGTACGTTGAGCAATCTGACCAACCCTGTTTGGGCTTTTTTAATGGCCAATTCTTTTTTCTGTTACATCTTTTTATTAGTACTTACTGGGTACACATATTGAGTTTCATTCTAGCACATTCATACATGTATATAACATCTTTTTGTCATTTTTACCCTCATCATCTCCTTTACTCCACCTTTCTCCTGTAGTTTCTTTTTTTTCTTACTTTTTAAAAGTATTTTAAAAAGTATTTGGTTGTTGCAGAATCTCACTACGCAGGTCAGACTCGTGGTGGTCCTCCTGTTTTCAGCCTCCCCAGCACTAGGCAGTACTCAGAGTCCTGACTCTTCCAGGCTTACTCTGATACCACCTAACTAAAAACTTAAGAGTACTTTGCTATAATTTTTTTGAATTTATTTTTTATTTTATTGAAGTACAAATATCAATCAGACAGTTTTACTACACCTTAACAAGACAGATTCAATAAAATTAATACATTGCAAACTGTTTTCATACTGCTTTTTTCCTTTTTTCCCAGGGTGCCTGTCTTTTTTTTTTTTATTGAACTACAAATGTCAATCAGACAGTTTCAAGACACCTTAACAATACAGTTTCGATAAATTAATACATTGCAAATTGTTTTCATAATGTTTTGGTATTGTACAAGGTGCATACATGATATTATATTTACAGATATTATTTTAGCAGATAACTCTTATCAGTGAATTAAGAGTGTAGCTGCTTGCTTATCTTATTTTTTATACCTAAATTATATCAAAAATTTAATAATTATTTTACTAGTGGATGACCGTAGTACTAGAAGCCGACATAATATCCTGTCCAACCATTACTGCAGATCTTGCCTCATAGAATTATGTAGAAGCACAGCGTTATCTATCCCAACTGTACTGTCTATACACACACATCATGATTTTTTCTTTCTACACCCCTTCCTTTGTCTACACCTGTCAAAGGTGGGCACTCCATTGTCATTCAACTAACTTAGGTGCTTGAACTCGACACCACAATCCAACACAGTCCAAAATTCTACTACAATAGTGAGTTATTCAAAGAAGTTGTTGACCATACCCATTTACAGCTCAGCTTAATATTATGGCCCCACGATGTATACTTCATTTTCATACTTTTCTGCTGGATGGTTAAGACCTAGATAGTTCAAAACTTATATACCAACACATGAACTTTATATTTCCTATGTGGTCAGTGAAGTCCACTCAGGGTTTATCTTGTAGTCCTGTACATTATTCTGGAGTTCCTTTGTCTGTGTCATCCATGTGGATGAGTCACGGCCAAAGCTTGACCAGTTTGCTCTCAGTAAGAGATTGAGAGAAACTTTTCTCTTCATGTGACTCTCTCCAGGCACACTATAGAACTTCAATCTCTTTCCTCTGTGGCTCCATAATCTCCTTGTTCAGAAAATTTGGAGCTCACCTGAGTTTCATGATGTTGCAGTACAGGTTCTCCGATTTCCTGAGTCTTCGCTGACCTTGAAAGGATAGGGCCAAAATGTTGTCTGGCCTTGTGGCTCTTCTATTTCTCCAACTCTGACTTGTGATCTTAGGTTGTAAACCATCCAGAAGAAAAGCTGATTAGTATCCTGCAGCATATGCCATTCACTTTGCCTTATCTGACTCAATTGATTTCAGTTGTACATTTCCTTTTGTATTTCTGCTTTTCGCTTGTTATACTAGGGAGACTATACGATATTTACATATGTGTGTCTGGTTTATTTCACTTATGAGTATATGTTCAAGTGGCATCCACTTCAGTATAAATGCTTCAAACTTATCATTGTTAATAGATAAGTAATACTCCATTATATAGAAATACCACATCTTTTTCAATCATTCCTCATGTGATGGACATCTTCGTTGTTTCCAAGATTGTGCTATCACACATTGTGATTCTATAAACATAGGTATACATATATCTCTATGAAACAATGTATCCAGATTCTTTATGAAAATTCCCAGTAGGGGGATAGCTGGCTTGAATGGGATTTCTAGTCCTACTCTTTTGAGGAGTCTCCACACTGACCTCCACAATGGTTCTACCAGTTTACATTCCCACCAGCAGTGGAGAAGTGTTCCCTTTTCCACGCAACCTCTCCAACATTTGTTGTTGGTTCATTTCCTTATGATAGCCATTCTTTCTGGAGTGAGATGGTATCTCAGTGTTGTTTTTATTTGCGTTTCACAAATGGCTAGCGATGTGGAGCATTTTTTCATATATTTATTCGCTTCTTTAATTTCGTCCTCTGAGAAGTGTGTATTCATCTCAGATGCCCATTTCTGAATTGGGTCTTTAAATTTGAGGGCCCTGTTATATCTTAGTTCTTTATATATTCTAGACAGTAGTCCTCTGTCTGATTGCTTATTAGTTAGGATTTTTCCAAAGTTTGTGGGTTGTCTTTTCACTCTTTTGACATGCAGAAGCTCCTTAAGAAGAGTTGATCCCAGTTGATGATTCTTTCAAGTGCTTCCCGTGCGAATATATGTTTGTTCATGAACTGTTTACCTATCCCTATGTCTTCAAGAGTTCCTCCTACTTTCTCTTCCAGGAGATTGAGTGTTTCTGTTTGAATGTTTAGATTTTTAATCCATTTTGACTTTAACTTAGTGCATGGTGATAGAGCTGGGTGAAGTTTTAGTTTTTGGCATGTAGAAAGCCATGTTTTCCAGCACCATTTGTTAAAGAGGCTCACTTTCTTCCAGTGAGCTTCTGTAGCCCCTCTGTCGAAGATAAGATGGCTGAGTGTTTTCGTAGATGCCTCTGCATCTTCTAATCTATTCCACTGATCCTCGGGTCTATTTTGTTGCCAATACCATGTTGATTTTATCACAGTGGCTTTGTAGCATAATTTCAAATCAGGAATTGTGATGCCTCTTGCCTTGTCTTTATTGGCCAAGATTGCCTTTGCTATTCTAGGTCCTTAATAAATTTAAGGATTGATTTCTCTATATCTGGGAGGTATGTTGGTGGCTGTTTGATAGGGATTGCATTAAATCTGTACAGCAATTTTGGGAGTATGGCCATCTTCATGATGTTGGTTCTTCTTATCCAGGAGCATGGAATATCTTTCCATTTTCTGAAATCCTCTATAATCTCTTTTCTTAGGGTGTTGTAATTTTCCATGAAAAGATCTTTGACTTCCTTCATTAAGTGAATCCAAAGGTATTTCATTTTCCACAGTGCTATTGTAAAAGGTATTGTTTCTATTGTTTCCCTTTCAGTGTGCTTGTTATTTGTGTAGAGGAATGCTATTGACTTTGGAGTATTTATTTTGTATCCTGCTATGCTACTGAATTTCCCTATCAGTTCTAGTAGTTTTTTGGTGGAATTTTTGGGGTCTTCCAAGTAAAGTATCATGTTGTCTGCAAATAGTGATAATTTAACTTCTTCTTTACCTATTCTTATTCCCTTTATTTCTCCCTCTTTTGTAATGGCTGTTGCTAAGGATTCCAAGACTATATTGAATAGGAGGGGTGATAGAGGACATCCTTGTCTTGTACCTGATTTAAGAGTAAAAGATTACAGTTTTTCCCCATTTAGGATTATATGAGCTTTTGGGTTGTCATAGATGGCTTTTAACAAGTTAAGATAGAGTCCATCTATTCCAATTTTCTGTAGGACCTTGAACATGAATGAGTGTTGGACTTTGTCAAAGGCTTTCTCTGTAACAATTGAGATGATCATGTGGTTTTTAGATTTCAGTCTATTAATATAGTATATTATATTTATTGATTATCGAATATTAAACCATCCTTGCATCCCTGGGATGAATCCTACCTGGTCATGGTGTATGATCTTCTTGATGATTAGCTGTATTCTATTTGCCAGGATTTTGTTGAGTATTTTTGCATTTATGTTCATGAGGGATATTGGCCTGTAGTTCTCCTTTTTGGTTGTGTCTTTTCCTGGTTTTGGAATCAGTATTATACTTGCCTCCAAAAATGATTTTGGGAGGACTTTTTCCTTTTCAACTTCATGGAAGAGTTTGTGGAGTGTGGGGATTATATCTTCTATAAATTTCTTGTAGAATTCAGCTGTGAATCCATCAGGACCTGGACTTTTCTTTGTCGGTAGGCTTTTTATTATGTTTCATATTTTGTTGGCTGTTATCGATTTATTGAGAGTTGTAATATCTTCTTGATTCAATTTTGGTAATTTGTACCTTTCGAGGAATCTGTCCATTTCTTCTGTGTCTTCTATTCTGTGAGCGTAAAGATTCTCGAAGTAACTATTGATAATCTTCTGAATTTCCACTGGGTCTGTGGTGATTTCATCCTTTTCATTCCTTATCGCTTGTACTTCAATTTTCTTTTGCCTCTTTTTGATGAGGTTGGCAAGAGGCTTATCAACTTTATTTAGTTTTTCAAAGAACCAACTTTTTGATTTGTGGATTCTTTGAACTGTTTTTTTTCATCTCAATTGAGTTAATTTCTGCTCTAATCTTTATGATTTCTTCCCGTCTTTGTGCTCTGTGTTTTGTTGGCTCTTCTTTTTCTAGTTGTCGGAGGTGCAATATTGGGGTGCTAATTTGTTCCCTTTCTGTTTTCCTAATGTGTGAGTTCATAGCTATGATTTTCCCTCTAAGAGCCGCTTTCATCGCATCCCATAAATTCCAGTAGGTTGTACTTGAGTTTTCATTGAATTGTATATATTGTTGAATTTCTTGTTGAATTTCTTCTGCAACCCATTGATTTCTTGTTGTTTAGTTTCAATGAATTTAGTGGGTTTTTCTGGTTTCTTTTGTCATTTACTTCCAATTTCATTGCATTGTGGTCAGAGAGTATGCATGGTATAATTTCTATTTTCTTGCATATACTTAGGCATGACCTCTGGACTAGCATGTGGTCTATTTTGGAAAATGATCCGTGTGCAGCTGAAAAAAATGTGCATTCAGCTGTGGTTGGGTGGAACACTCTGTATATGTCCACCAGGTCCATTTGTTCCAAGCTCTGGTTCAGTTCTGCTACTTCCTTGCTAATTTTTTGTCTGGTTGACCTATCTTTTTGAGATAAGGGTGTGTTAAGATCTCCTGTTAAGGTTGTGTTCTTAGACATTAAGTTTTTCATGTCCGTTAAGATTTGTCTTACATAGTTGGGTGCTCCTGTGTTTGGTGCATAGATATTTATGAGTGTTACTTTTTGCTCTTGAATTTTTCCCCTGACCAATATATAGTGGCCTTCTTTGTGTCGTTTGATCATTCTTGGTTTGAAGTTGAGACTGTCTGAGAACAGAATTGCTACTCCTGCTTTTTTCTGAGGTGCTGGGGCATGTAGTATTGTTTTCTGTCCTTTGACTTTGAGCCTATGAATGTCCTTTTCAGTGAAGTGTGTTTCTTGTATACAGCATATTGTTGGATTTTGTTTCCTAATTCACTGTGCCAGTCTATTTCTCTTAATTGGAGAATTGAGTCCATTTACATTTATGATTATAATTGAAATGTGCTGACATGTTTGTCATGATATTTACCTGGTATTGTTTACTATTTTGTACCCTGTGTTTAATTGCCTGTCCTGTTTAGTGGTTCCTTCCATTCTCATTCATGGAGTTCTGGTCATTGTAGTCTCTCTCTGGAACATCTTTAAGCAGCCTGTGAAGGGATGGCTTTGTCATCATGAAATTCTTTAGTTGTTCTTTGTCGTGGAAGTATTTCACTTCTCCATCAGACTTGAAAGAGAGTTTTGCAGGGTATAATAGTCTGGGCTGGAATTTATTTTTGTGTAGGACTTGAAGAACTCTGCTCCATGCTCTCCTTGCCTTCATTGTTTGTGTAGAGAAGTCGGCTGTAATTCTGATGGGTTTTCCTTTGAATGTGAGCTCCTTCTTCTCTCTAGCAGCTTTCAGCATATTATTTTGTGTTGGATTTCTGGGATCTTAACTGTTATATGTCTCGGTGTGTTTCTACTTGGGTTGAGGTTATTTGGTGTTCTGTATGACCTGAATGTTGGATTGTTTCTTCATATTTGGGAGGTTTTGTGCAATTATTTCTCCCCAAATTCTTTTTATGTCATTTGTATTGACTCCTTCATTCTCGTTGATACCAATTACTCTCACATTGTTCATTCTGGCATCATCCTGCAGGTGATGGATTATTTTTTCCTGCATTCTTGTTGTTTTTAAGAGATCCTTTCTCACCTTTTCACTAGCTGCTCCGGCATCTTCAAGATATGAAACTCTCTTCGCTTTCACTCAGACGGTTTTGTAGACTCGTGATTGATATTTTTAGTTCTGTTATTTCTCTTTGACTGTGTTTCATGTGTTCTATTTCTTTTTTGCATTCCTCATTCAAGGAATCCATCATATTTCTGATCTCCTCAATTTTTTTATCCATGTGTTCTTTAGAGGTAGTTATTAATTCTTTTTCTGCTGTGTTTCTTCCAAGTTGGATTTCCTCTGTATATTTCTGGACTTGTTTCGGTATTTCAGGTCCTATGACTTCAAAATATTCTTTTTTGATTTCAGAACTTATTTCTGCTTTGAGTTCCTGATGATATTTCTGCTGTTGTTTCCTTGCTTCAGATGCTGTTAATTCATATATATCAGCTGGAATAGTGCTCTCTGCACTTGTTCTGGGTGAGCACAGTTTTTCCACCAAATGTTTCTGGAATTCATTCTTTATTTCAGATACTATGTATTCAAATATTTCTTTTTTAATTTGGGGCATTACTTCTCATTTTATTTCCTCTATAGCTTTCTGCTGTTGTTCCTTTGCTGCTGTATCCATTATTTCATTCATTGCAGCTGAGCTAGTGTCCTCTGCCCTTCCTGATGGTCTTGAGGTCTGGGATTGTATTTTTCGCCTTCTCTTTGTCATTTTGTATAGCACTGACCTTTGACCTTTGTGTAGAGCTTTGGTGCAGCTATAACCTTAGTTTGTTATGAGATTTGGGTGCCAGTCTATTAAGTTTGAGATTTTCCAGGTATGCCTATCCTGGATCTAGCTGTTGTGTTCAGTTTCTTTTTTGCTGCAGCTCCTTTGTTTCCCCTCTGTTGGTTCCTGGGGTCAGCCCTCCTGTGTCAGGCAGGTCGTTCCCCAGGTGGGTGGGCCTGGGCTTTGGTGGGTCTTCTGGGCTCACAAAAGAATAGTGGATGATCTTATTCACTGAGTAGGCTGTACTGAGCCGGCCAGCCTGTGCTGGCTCCGCGTCTACAGGCCATAAACTGAGAAGGCTGGGAAAGGTCCCTCTGGAGCAGTGGGCCTGGAGCCCTCACTCACAGGCCAGGCTGTGCTGGGTTTTGGTCTGTAGTGTGGGACCGAGGATTGCTGAGAAATGTCCCTCCAGCATTGGCAGGCTTGGAGTTCTCTCTCCAGGCCGACTTACACTGGCTTTGGGGCTGTGGGGTGGGACCTGTAATCCCCTGGAAATGTTTCTCTGGCACAGTGTGCCTGGAGCTCTCACCGGGCCACAGGGGGTGGGGGACAGGGAATTCCTGGGAAATGTCTCTCAGGTACGCTGGGCCTGGAGTTCTACACTCACTGAACTTTGATGCCCAGAGAATCAGGGAAATTCCCACTCGCTCAGCTGGCTTTAAGGCAAGGGATCCGGGGAGGTGCTGGTGAGTGGGTCCTGAGGTTTCAGGCCAGTCACTGATTTGAAGGGCTTGGGGACAGGGATCGGGTAGCACACGTGGAAAGAAGCCAATGGCTCTCCCTCAGACTCACCACACTCTCACTTATCTGGGAAGCCTGGTGAGTCGTGCAAATTCCCACTCGCTGGGAGAGCTTGGGACGGGATCCATGTGGCCGCTGGAGTCAGCCGCTGTCTCAGGCCGTGGGTCGCGCTGTCTCAGGAGGTCTCTGGGGCTGGGCGGGACTTTGCTATAATTTTGAGTGGTTGAAAATCCAGATGCTTTCCTAAGGCATTTCTGTATAATTTGACTGGAGTAGAGCAATTATTGCCTAAAATTCTTCTTAGGCTTTGTTTTTTGGTCTTTTAATGAATGAGAGCAGCTTTCCTGGGGAACTTTTTTCTTTCTGAACTGCTTGGCTGTCCTAGGCCTTGCTGCCTCTGCTGTTCTGTTTCTGCCTTCTTTAGTTCCAAATATAAAATACATGAGGCAAAAGGATAGATCAGGGCACACACCACTGTGTCATTTACTAGGTCCCAAGATCCTTACATATTCTACTTTCTCTTCACTTCTCAGTCTTCTTATGTTTGTTTTACATACAGTATTTAAGTTTTTTACTTGTACTTAGTGGGAGATGTAGTAAAAAATATGCATGCTTCACTTTCTCTGAAACAAGTCCTGAACTTTTATTAGTTTCTTACAGTTTTTTGTTAGTATACATTTGCATTATATAATGATTATATTCCCTGCAGGGAGTTGTTACATGTACACAATATGTCTCAATTATTTTTTCATACACTTTCCTTCTCCCCTCTGCTCCCTCCCTCTGTCATTTGATCTCCTTCCCATTTGAGAAATATCTATGTCTTGACAAAAAAAAAAAAAAAAAGAAAAAAAAGAAAAGAAAAGAAAATGCCGGGTGTGGTGGTGCATGCTTGGAATCCCAGCACTGGGGAGGCTGAGGCAGGAGGATTGTTGTGAGTTCGAGACCAGCCTGAGCTACAAAATGAGCTTAAGGCCAGCCTGAACTGCATGGTGAGATCCTGTCTCAAAAAGACAAAAAAAAGAAAAATATCCTTGTCTCTACTTCCCATTATCTTTTTTATTTTGCTCTTCTTTTTTTCTTTTGCTCTTTAATGTTTCTCCTACAACTGACTCAAGTAGGTCATTTTTGTTGTTGTTGAGGGTAAAACTTTATTGGAAAGAAAAGCTATTGGAGAGGGACAAAATGGGGGCCCAAGCGGGTTGCCCGGGGAAGCTGTCTGTTTTAGGGACTTTTATAAGGCAAAACCATGGGGGCTAAGGTAGAGAAGAAGGGGTCTCGCTTAGGTAGATGTGGGGTGGGACAAAACTATGGTCAACCAATGGGATTACAAGCACCATTGCTCAGGTAAAGTTGATTAGGCCCAGGGCCAAATGGGGAAGCCAGTCACCTAGTAAGCGGGTAGGAATATGGGACAGGGTCTCTTCCCCTTAGAGGTTGGGTTAGTAACTCACTGGGGTCTTTTCAGGTGATCAGTACCTATTTAGAATACTAATGCTAGGTGCTACTCTTTTTACATTTGTTTGGCCTTTAGGTCTGGTTCACAGTAGGAGCCTCGGTCCCTCCCAGAGTTGCGGACATCTTGTTTCCTGTATTATCTCTTTTGAGAGCCTGGCCCTGCCTGACTGCCTAAAAATATTTCTGTCTAACTCCACTGCCTACAACATTCCCCCCTCTGAAGAAGTAAACCGAACTGTCCGAAGAATTTGGGCGATGACCACTCTGGCTTCTTCACGCTGAAAGGAGTCGTAGTTGCGATCAGATATATTTCTCAGAGGTTCTGTCTAAAGGCCCTCGATAGATGACAGGCATTTTCATTATAGCTTTGAATCTCTGCATTCCATTTGGATTAAATGGCTTTTTTTCGGCATGTAAGAATCAAATGTTTTCTGTTGCTTAATGAAACACACTCTAAAGGAATAAGACTTTAACCGTGAAATCCCCATATCTCCATCCAATGATCTCGGTGGATGACCTCCAAATGATACAGGGAAGTAACTCCTGACCTGACCTGGATGAGTTCGTGTTCTCTAAAACCGAAGAATGAATTTTAGGAACAAACAGAGGTTGAAGGTAAAACTTTATTGGAAAGAAAAGCTTCTGTCGGAGAGGGACAGAAGGGGGGCCCTAACATGTTGCCCCAAGTATGTCATTTTTATGGCAAAGTAGTATCCTATTGTGTATGAATATCACACTTTATTTATCCTTCTATCTTCTGATGGACATATGGGCACCTTCCACAGTTTAGCTATTATAAATTGTGCTGCTATAAACATGGATGTGCATGCATCACTGTAATATAATGGCTTTAACTCATTCAGGAAAATACCTAGAAGGGGAATAGCTGGGTGAAATAGAATTTCTAGTGCCAGCGTTTTTTTAAGGAAACTCCATACTGATTTCCATACTGGTTGTACTAGTGTACATTCCCACCTTCAAAGTAGAAGGGTTCCTTTTAGCCTGTTGCCTCACCAGCATTTGTTATTATTTGATTGAGTTCATTCTTCTCATTTTTCTGTTTTTAAACTGAGCTCCATAGTTCACCTGCTTCAGAATCCCTTTGAAGTGCTCATTAGAAGTACAGATTATGGGGGCTGAGGTGTATCTTAATGATAGAACACTTGCCTAGGATTTATAAAGCCCTGACTTTGACCTGCAGCATGGCACGCACAAAATATACATCATTGGGGCTGCGTACACTGCTCAGTGCATGTACTTGTCTAGCATGTGTGAGGCCTTGAGTTGGACCCGAACTCTAAATAAACCCTACAGATTATTGTCTTGTCAAGACTTGCTAAATCAGAGCTTGAGAATAGAAACTTGGAACCTGTGCTTTAACAATCATACTCTGCTTCCCAAGATATGCTGATATACCGTAACATTTGAGAGCCACTGATATAATTCTGAAAAAATTGTAGAAATGGACCAGGCCTGCCCAGCGTGGTGGCACATGCCTGTAATCCCAGCACTCGGGAGGCTGAGACAGGAGGATTGTTGTGAGTTTGAGACCAGCCTGAGCTATAAAGTGAGCTTAAGGCCAGCCTGAACTGCATAGTGAGACCCTGTCTCAAAAAGACAAAAAAAAAAAAAAAAAGAAAGAAAGAAATGGACCAGGCCAAGGATGAAGATTTGCAAAAGGACTAAAAATTGTCCTTAGGGAACTATTTATTGAACATTAATCAGAGCCCTCTGGGCAGACTTGGCCAACCAGTTACTAATCCCTTTAATTATCTCACAGTCCCGCTTTGCACGAATATGAATGTCTTCAGGTAGTGATTTGCTAAATTTCATTTGCTTTTTATTTACTGAACCTGCCCTGACCTGTCATTCTAGCAGCCCTATGAAAGATTATGAAAATACTCTAGCAGGGTTCATTGCCAGTGAAAACATATTAGGTCCAATGAACAGGGACCACACTTTCTAAGTCTATTTTAGACCATCTCCTGCAATTAGTATGCTCCCTCTCTTAATTCCATTTAGAAATTCCCTGCCTTTTTTTTCAAGACCTTGAACTTGCCAGGCAAGTGCTTATTCTACTGAACTATTTCTCCAGCCTCCATTTGGAAATCCATGATCACATTTGCATGTTTTTGTGCTACTAGATCCTTTCCCAGTGTCAAATTGATGAAGACAGAACTGCTTCCAGTAATAGTTTCAAGAACTCAGGGCTGGCAGTTTAGCAAGTTAAAGCAGGAACCAGGGTTCAGTCCCAGGCATGCTGTGCTAGCCCCATCCCCCTGGGGCACATTGAGGTGGCAATTGAGACTGGGTGTGGTGATGCACATCTGTAATCCCAGTACTTGGGAGACTGAAAATAGGAGAATCACTACAAGTCCAATCTGTGTAGTGAGACCCTGTAGAACCTGTACTAAATACATTAAAAAAATAGTTTCAAGAACTCACTTGTGGGCTGAGGAGATGGCTCAATAGAAAAGCAAGCAAAAGGGCCTGAGTTCAATCCCTGGTTCTGAAAAAAAACCTCATTTGCAAGTTTTCTTCATACTTTGAGAGATGTTGTCGGTCTAAATCAGCAACTTTAACCATTTTACCTCCCTATCAATGTTGGACTGGACTTTACATGCCTACACGTCATCCTTTCTTATTCTGGTACTAAGAGTGTTCTACCACAGACCTACATCCCCAGTCCATTATTATTATTTTTTAATGTATTTAGTACAGTGTCTCACTACACAGATCCAACTCATAGTGATCCTCCTGTTTTCAGCCTCCCAAGCACTGAGATTACAAGCACTCACTACCACACCCAGTCTCAGTCACTGTCTCAGCTTTTCCCAGCGGCTGGGCCAGCACTGGCAAAGCATGGCATGCCTGGGATCAAACCCCTGGTTGGTGGTTGGTCGCTGTTTGCCTGCCTAAGCAGGCGCTTTAGTCCACTGAGCTATCTGGCCTGCCCTATTATTTTGAGATAGAGTCTCACTAAGTTGCCCACTTGTACTTGTGAAAACTCATGCCTCAGCCTGTGAATAGCTAGTATCACAGGTATCCACTACCATGCCTAGAAAATTCTACCAGATTTTGCTTCACATAGTTTGTAGTTCTGTTATTGGATACAAACACCTTAAGAAATTTTTTTATTGGAGGCCAGGGAGATAGTTCAGTAGAATAAGCACTTGCCTGGCAAGCACAAGGGCCTGAGTTCAATCCTTGGTTCTGCCAAAAAAAGAAGAAAAATAAAATTTTCATTGGACACCTGTAACCTATACACTCTGAGAAGCAAGAGGATAGCAATTTCAAGCCCAGCCTGGAAAATTAAGTAACATAGTCAAGACCATGTCTTAAACTTTAAGAAAAGTTTAGGGTTAAGGATGTATGTAGGCCAGTGTCAAGGCATCAGGCTTGATCCCAAGTGCTGAAAAAAATTGTTCTTCTTTGGAGCTGGGGAGATGTTCTTCCCTGGCAAGCGCAAAGGCCTGAGTTCAATCCCTCGTTCTGAAAAAAAATATATTGACTTTTATTGGCATGCAATATTCCTCTGTATTGCTAGTGACCTTCCATGTCTTAAATTCTATTTTACTGATGTTAAGTTTGTCACTGGATTCACTATATTACTTTGTTTGTTTGTTTTTGCAGTGCTGGAGATTGAACTCAGGAATGCTTATTTTACTGAGCTATCTCCTTGGTCGCTCACTATATTTCTTAAGATTAGTGTATTTTTTATATTTTTATTTCAGTTTAAGTCTTTATATGTAAATTGATTTTCTCATAGGCAGCTTAAGCAACTTCTGTCTTCCATTTAGAGGGCTTACCACATTTAATATAATTACTGATTTGCTTATATCTAAGACTCCCACCTTAGTGTCTTTGGTTTTGTGTTTTCCTTTTCTCCTTTCCTGCACAGGACTTGCGCACTTTTACTATTTTACTTTTTTTTCTTTTTTAGTGTGACTTTTTTTTATTTTATTGAAGAACAAATAGCAATGAGACAGTTTCAAGACAAATTAACAGGACAGATTCGATAAATTAATACATTGAAAACTGTTTTTTTACTTTGGTTTTTAAACCTTATTTTATTTTTGATAGTTGATCTTCAGATTTCAATATGCATCCAAATTTATTAAAGTGTACTTTTAATTAAAATTGTGCCAATTCACATACACAGATCCCTGTACCCATGGGTTCTGTATCCTTAGATTCAACAAACTACAGGGCTGGGGAGATAGCTCAGTAGAATAAGCACTTGCCTGGCAAGCACAGGGTCCTGAGTTCAATCCCTGGTCCTGCAAAAAAAAAGGAAACAAAGAAAAAGATTCAATAAACTACAGATTGAGGCTATTTTCAAAAATCCAACTGTACTGGTATAGATTTGCTCTTGTCATTATTCTACAAGCAGAATATTATAACAAATATTTACATAACACATGTATTAGGTATTATAAGTATACAGAGATGACCAAAAGTGTACAGGAAGATGTATGTAGCTTGTAGATGAATACTAAGCCATTTTACACAAGGGACTTGAATATTCCTGATTTTTGTATCCTCTGATGAGAATGTTCCTGGATTCAATCACCTGCAGATACCTAGGGGTGACTGTAATGTAAAAAATGGGATAACACTGTGTTTCATTTTATTTCTCTCCTTCTAGTTATATTATTGTTTAATTATTTTCCTTCCATAATAAATAATAGACACTGTGGTACTTTATTATTCTTCTTGCTTTGAATAGTTCACTGTTTGTGCAGTACATTACTAAATAAAAAACACAAGTCTTCTTTATTTATCCAGATACTTAATATTTTCATTCCTGCGTGTAGGTATGAATTTCCAGCTAATATAATTTCCCTTACCCTGCAAAATTTTCTCTCTTCTTTTTCATAAAGTAGATCTTCCTGGGATGAATTACAACTGATTCTCATTATCCGAGATAGTTGTCTTATGAAGTCATCACACACACGTTGAGTTGAATGCTGATCCAGTGCTCCTAGAGGGAATACAGAATTAGATTGCTATAACACTGATCATATTTTCCTCAACTGATCAATGTGTAATTTTTGTGCTTCTATTTAAGCATACTGTACTTTTTATATATTGTTAATTCATTAACATTGAACTCACAGTCAGTAGCACAATAACTCTTACCTAAATGAAGCCCAGCTAATAAGTTTACTTTCTCTACAAGGCATATCACAGCCTCTTTGCACTAAAGAATGCTAGGTAGCACTTTCACACTACATTTGAGGACCATTTTAAATAGCAAAATCACCAATAAAATGTGAAAAATGTGGCAATAAACAAACCATGGGGGGGGCTGGAGAGATGGCTCAGTGAAATAAGCGCTTCCCTGGCAAGTGCAAGGGCCTGAATTCAATCCCCCCCCGTTCTGAATAAATAAATAAACAAACAAACAAACCATGGGATTTTTTTTTTCCGGTACTGAGGTTTGAACTCAGGACTCTGCACTTGACAGGCAAGCACTTATTCTACTGAGCTATCTCCCCATCCTTAAACCATGGGATTGATACCTGTTTATAGTATGAAAGTTGCAATAAAAAGACCCCACTTCTCTGAGTTGCTTGGCCTCAGATGGAAATGTTCACTTAGAAAATTCGAAGTTTTCCTGGTTCCTGAATGATGGCAAAAACATCATGAGTATTGATTTGGAGTTACAGATAAATTCTAATGAGTAAGTGAAATTGCATGTATGAAATCTGTGAATGATAGAAATTGATTATATTTTATCTGTCTGGAATTGTCTTCCTTTAAGGAGTGTTGAACTTAGGGGTGAGTGATACCAGGAATCAAACTCAGAACCTTTTTAATGTATGTCAGTACAGGGTCTACAGGCTCTCACTACTTAGCTCAGACTCATAGCGATCCTCCCGTTTTCAGCTTCATAAGCACTAGTATTACAGATACATGCCATCATGTCCAGTCTCATTTGTCTCAGCACACCCTGGGGGCAGGGTTGGCATGGCATACCAAGGATCAAACCCCAGTCACTGTGCCTGCTTTAGCAGGTGCTTTACTCCACTGAGCTATGAACTCAGGGCTTTTGTGGGAGGTTGGATTTTTTTTTTTTCTGGTAGGCTATCAGTTGTCAAAATGCCTGAAAATAATGGCACATACTAGATAAGTCCTTTATCATTAGGCTGCCTTTACCACTGAGCTATAGCCATCACTGTGGTGAATTGACAACTGCTGGTCAACTTGTAGCCCTCAACTGAACTGAGCCAACATGATGCTGGGTATGAGAGGCTTACCTGAGGATTGTTGCAAACAGCATAAGAGACAGAGCTGAAGAAGAAGAGACGCTGTTAGGAGCTACTGAAGCTGTCAGTTTTCCTAGTGCTGCTGCTTCTCTTGGAGGATATTGTCATGGTAGCTTTTCTAATGAACTGGCTGTTCTCATCATTGAAAGTGTTTGGGTTCTTGGTGTCACTGGGAATGGCAGTCATTCATTTTGCATACAGTACAGCAAACTTTTTTTGTCTTCTTTTTTTTGCGGAACTGGGGATCGGACTCAGGCCCTTGCACTTGCCAAGGAAGCACTTATTCTACTGAGCCATCTCGCCAGCCCCTCTATCATTCATTTTGGAGGAACTTTGGTCCTTATTTTCTGTATTGCTTCCTGGCTCCAGAGAGGAAGATGGTGCACAGCTCCGTCTCCTGGAGAAGCTTGTCACATTGGCTTTCCTGATAGGAGGTTGGCTATTATCAGAACAACCTCACTGTCACTGAGGATGGCTGTGGTGCTTTTCAGGGGAACTCTGATTCCTACTATGAGTGTTACTTCCTGGCTCCAGTGCAGATCCCTCAGCCTGCTAGCAAAGATCCTTCATTCTACTGCCACAGACTTTCTTCTTTTTTTTTTTTTTTTTTTTGTCTTTTTGAGACAGGGTCTCACTATGCAGTTCAGGCTGGCCGTAAGCTCACTTTGTAGCTCAGGGTGGTCTCGAACTCACAACAATCCTCCTGCCTCAGCATCCCAAGTGCTGGGATTACAGGCATGCACCACCACACCAGGCTGCCACAGACTTTCTAGCTTCCACCACAACCTTTGGGCCTTCTGAGCACAGATCCCTGAAACAAGCCTGCATGAGGCATTGTGATGGGCTCTAGATCCTCAGCTGGTCTCCTGTAGGATCTTACTGTGGGATGCAGGCCTTCAGCTGTATTCTTTGGTACCGATGTATGAAGAGATTTCCTGCACTTTTTTGTATATGACTCTTTGGACACTTAATTAAAAGATTATTTTATAATAGTCACCCAAAAGGTCATATTGCAAGGGTTCAATCCCAAAAATAAATAAATGCAGTAATATAAAATATAGCATAAGTGAACAATTGGTGGAATGTAAGAAAAGGAAAACCAATTGAACTGGAAAGTTGCACTATTCCCTTTTGAGTGGTCCGGGTATAGGGAGATAGAAGATTACATCTCCAGTGACCAAAAGACGCATTCTTGATAGTGAATAACATTTACAAAATTGTGATGGCTATTGACTTTTAGAATCAATCTATAGAAAAAACACAAAAGATAAATATACAGAATGGGTGTGAGTGTGTTTAATTTCCTATGCATTTTCAACTTAAGTTGAACATTAAGATTATCTTACTACTGAAGGCAACAAAATTAAAATTACAAGGAATCTTACTGTGATTAACTCCAGTTAATAATATAATTATATAACATACAATAATATGACATATAAAAAGTATATAAACTTTAACAATGTAAAATTGATCAAATATCTGGCAGACATGGGAAACTCTTGTTTGATAGAGTAGAGCCTCAATAGATAAGTAAGATAAGATAAATATGCAGCAGTAAGCAGAGAATTAAAGATAAACAAGACATTAACAAAGAAAAGGAACAGGAGGCCTAGTCTCCTTTTCTTAGTAAGGAATCAAAACCATTTGGAGAAAATGAATAAAGTTTTAAAGTAAAAGCATCTTACCAAGAATTACAGAAATAATGAACAGAAGAACAACCACCGAACAACCCAGAAAAGGTCAAAAGAGGCTCAAGAATTCAAATAATACTCTGATTAGTAAGGCTCTCTCTGTCTTTCTGCTTCTCTGTCTCTGTCTCCCTCTGCCTATCTCTTTCTCTCTCTTTCTCTCTCTCTCTGTCTCTCTCTGTCTCTATGTGTGTGTATCTCTCCATCCCGCTCTTACTCTCTTCCTCTCTCTCCCCTTTCCTCCCTCACCTCCTCCTCTCCACTCCACTCCCTTGTTCCCACTTTTGTCATGATGCTTTTCCCTCTCTGCAGGCCCAAAAGCAGTGCAGCCAGCTGATCATAGACCAAAACCTCTAAAACTGAGAACCAAGGTAAACTTTTGCTTCTTTGAGTCATTATTCTCAGGCATTTTTGCAACAGGAACCTAACACACCTATTAAATGGCTGTTCCATTCAGTCATACATTCCTTTAACAAAAACTTAAGAGAGCATCTGCTATTGCACCAGGCTTAATGAAGGACAGAAAAGGCAGGGGCCAGGTAGATGGCTCAGTAGAATAAGAACTTCCCTGGCAAGCTCAAGGACCTGAATTCAATCCCTAGTTCCGCAAAAAAAAAAAAAAAGGTTCAGAGAATGTTCCTGTCCTCAAGTACCTCACTCACATTATATTGCAGAAAGGTGGATTTTTAAAATTAATTTTATTGAGAAATAAATAGCATTGAGACAATTTCAAAACAGGTTAGTAGGATAATTATAATAATTAGTACATTGTATATTGTTGTCTTTATAGTAGTTATTCAGAGGACAAGATTCAGACATGATATCTTATCTAAACATTATTGGGGAGCCGGGGAGATGGCTCAGTGGAATAAGTACTTCCCTGGCCAGTGCAAGGGCCTAAGTTCAATCCCCGGTTCTGCCAAAAAATAAATAAATAAATAAATAAACATTATTAGCAGGACTGGGGAGATAGCTCAGTAGAATAAGCGCTTCCCTTGCAAGCGTGAGGGCCTGAGTTCAATCCCTGGTTCTGCCAAAAAATTAAAAAATTAAAGAAAAAATAAACACTGTTAGTGCAAATCTCATTGAACTAAGAGAAAGTAGCTATATATCTATCCTAACTATTTTGTATATACAGATATATATTTTTCACTACAAAGTGGTCCTTTATTTATATCCCCCTTTTTGTTTAGTTTTTGTCAGAGATGGATATTCCATTGCTATTCAAATATTGTAGGTGCATGAATTCAGCAAAGTAATCCAATATAGTCCAGTAATCCATAATAGTAGTGGGTTATCTGCATGACTAGCAATGCTAAAAGTTTACTTGAGCCTTTTACGATTCAGCATTTTAATGTTGCAGGCAGCCAAGTTAGTTAGAAATATAGGCAGTAGGACAGAACTAGGCTCTTGAAGGAGATAACATAGAAGACAAGGTATATTGCAACTATAGGAGGGATGGATGCTCCCACCGTGGGCCAGGCCTAAAGACCAAAGATCAAAAAAATGCCGACCTCCTTAAAGATTGGCATCTGAGATTGATCATCACCCTGAGGGAGACCAAGAATCATTAATCCAATTACTACTGGATGGCTACCTGATAAAGTCCTGTTCTACGTTCATGCCCACTTGGTATGTGACTCACTACCCCATTTGGTCCTGGGCCTAATCAATTTTACCTGAGCAATGGTGCTTGTAAGCCCATTGGTTGACCATAGTGTTGTCCCACCCCACATCCACCTAAGCGAGTTCCATTGTCTCAAACTTAGCCCCGCATGGTTTTACACTATAAAAGTTCCTGGAAGATATAGCTTCCTGGGGGACTACCTGCTCGGGGCCCCCCTCCTGTCCCTCTCTGAGACAAGAGCTTTGTTTCCCTTAGTAAATATATTCTGCTCATAATCTCCGTTTGTTCCTCAAATTTGTTCTTCAGTTTTAGAGAACATGAACTCATGCAGATCAGGTCAGGAGATCATTTTTCCTATGGCATTTGGAGGTTCCCTGTATTATTTGGAGGTCACCCACCTGACATCACTTTTTCTCCCTGTATTATTAATATGGCTTTACTTTTTATAACTCATGTTTATGCTTTTCTGCTGGATGGTTAAGACTAAGAAAGGTGGATTTAAAATAAATCTCTTCCAAAAAGGTGCAATGAAAATTGTAAGACAAGATAAAATGAATAATAGGAACTTGAATGACTGGGAAGGGCTCTATGAAATAAATTTTGAGATGAAATTTTTTTATACAAGAAAAGGTACAGAATCTTGATCCCTTTCTTCCAGGAAGCTCTGTGGCCTTTGTGCAGCTCTGTATGTCTCTGCACCAGCAACCAGCACAACAAAACAAGGAATTTGGGAGAGGCAGCTTTATCAAATCACAAAATATCTTGCTACAGCCTTAGCTCAGGGCAGAGTGACTCTCAGCCTGACATTTACCAAGGGATCTTTGCAAGTATTGTTCCCAGTGTGAGGAAGTCCTGCTTCTAAGTGACTCATTGGAAAACTTTCAAATAGCATTTTCTTTCTCTAATATTTCTCTAACCTGTGCCCACCAGCAACACTAAGAGATACAGGTTCAACTCTTGTGGGCTTCTAGAGAAGGACACTAAAAGGAAGCATTCTAGCCGGGCTTGGTGGCACATGCCTGTAATCCCAGCACTCGGGAGGCTGAGGCAGGAGGATTGTTGTGAGTTCGAGACCAGCCTGAGCTACAAAGTAAGCTTAAGGCCAGCCTGAACTGCATGGTGAGACCCTGTCTCAAAAAGACCAAAAAAAAAAAAAAAAAAAAAAAAAAGGAAGCATTCTGTTGAGGTATAGCTGCCTGCTGGTCCCTGAAAATACAGACCACCTGACTGTAGGTGCTAAGTCTGCTATGATGCTACTGGAGCTGATTGCTAGTGCTCTTTTGAAACACACAACATGAAGCACCTTGATTTCTAGAGGCTTGCGATCTCCTCACCATCCTGTACTGCATGGAGACATGCTTTTTAATACAGGGGGGGAAAGAAGCTAAAGGAACTCAGTAGAGCTATTACACTGATCCCCAATCACCCAATGTGCTTAGGAGACATTCCTTACATTTCTTACATTCCCCACCAACTCTCCCAGTGTGGCCTTAGCATACTAAGTATTGAAGTCAACATTTTCCTGTGAATGGCCCCCTTTCTGCAGGGCTGTCCTTACCCCATTCCATACGCACCACCACGCATGCACGCAGTTGCAGTTATCTCCACAAGGAACCTAACCCTATCACATCTGACTGGAGATCCCAATTTGTGCAACAGTTCTAGAGAGTTCACTTCCAATCAACTGTGTCTTTTTTTTTTTTTTTTTCAAGAACTTGGGATTGAACTCAGGCCCTTGTGGTTGCCAGGCAAGCATTTATTCTGCTGAGCTATCTCCCCAGTCCCCTCCAATCCACTGTGTCCCTGGCTGATGACAAGCTGACTGAACGAATTCCACATAGAACATGAAACTGGATTTTTTTTTTCTTTTTCTTGCATTTAGTACACAAGATACAGGTTCTCACTACTTATATCAGACTCATAGTGATCCTCCTGTCTTTAGCATTCCAAGCGCTGGAATTACAGGTGCACTACCAAGCCCAGTCTCAATGCACCCTGGAGGTGGGGCTGGCACTGCAGGCCAGGGATCGAACCCTAGCAGCTGCCCTCTACCTACGCAGGTGCTTTAGTCCACTGAGCTATCAGGCTGGCCAGGAAACTGGATTTTGGAGGAGGGGATTTTGGTTATCATCTGTCTTCTACCAACAATATGACTGGGACACACACCTCCCAGATGCCTCCCCCACTCTATACCTTATCTACTACAGCACTGCTTTTCACAGTAATTGCAGCCTTATTCTTCATACCAAGCAGCTGAAACATATATCTCTCTCTTCCTTTGGCAACAAATGCCTGCCATATACCAGACACGGTACAAAATATGAGGGCCATAGCTGCCCACAGGCCACAGGGTACCTTTGTATATGTTCACAAAAGGCATTCCTGCTCCAGACTGACACCTCTGCACCAGGGTGCATAACCTGGTTACAGTTGGGATCTGAAGTACGCTGCAGAGGATCACATATAGAGCACCTGGTCCCCAGCCTTTGATGCTACGGGCAGGTAGTAGGTGGGGCCTCCTGAAAGGAAGTTAAGTCACTGCACACATGCCCTTAGGAAGACATAGAAGCCCTATGCCTTCCCGTTTGTTCCTATAGCTTTCATGACCTCCTCTGTCATATGCTAGGGACCAGGGAGATAGCTCAGTGGAATAAGTGCTTCCCTTGTAAATGCAAGGGCCTGAGTTCAATCCCTGGTTCTGGAAAAAAAATATATATATATAGCTCTGTCATATGTTCTCACCTTGATGTGCTGTCATAGGCCCAAGGCAATAGCACCAAGAGTTCATGAGCTAAAACATCTGAAACCATGAGTCCAAATAAAACTTCTTTCTTTTACAAGTTGACTTTATCAGATATTTTGTTATAGCAATGGAAAGCTGATTAATAAAATCCTCACCAGCCCTATCATCCAGATTCCCTTGTTTAGTGAACAGTTGTGCCCAGGTAGCCCACAGGAATTCAACAATAAAAAAAGAGTCTTGTTTCCTATGGTGGCACATGCCTATAGCTCTAACATTTAGGAGGCTGAAGCAGGAGGACTGCCTCAAGTTTGAGGCCATTCTGAGCTCTAGAATGAGTTTAGACCAGCTTAGATTACATAGTGAGACCTGCCTCAAAAATAAATAAATGAATACTCTTGGCACTGACTGAAAGCATTGTAGGCTCCCCCAGAAAGATCCATGTGATGTTTATTTGTACTGAAGGTCTTACCTGCCTCCCTACTTATACTGTGTGCTCTGACTGTCCCTAATAAATATTTAGAGACCAATCCTTCAGTCCTAGCCCAATTCCTGAGACAGTGAAGCCTATCACTTTTGCCTCTAGCGCCTTCCTTTCAATGCATATACTCACTGTCTCTCACCATTTTTTACTTGACTCAGTTGGTCTCAACCCCACCTAGCACCCCATCTTGCACCCTACATCCTTGGGGTCCAATATTGCCAAATTAGAAACTCAAAAACAATCCCGGAGATTCAGGAACAAGCCACTACCTTCAATACTGATCATTCCTAACCCCATTCACCAGACAAGAGCGGAATGGCGGGAGGGGCAGGTTCAACCCTGCTCTTTCATAAGTTGATCAGATCACCCCCAAATACATGGTCAGGACCTGTTTAGAGTGGCCTCTAGCTCCCTCTACCTTGGCCAGACAGTTATTTACATTTCAGTGCTTGATCTAACCAGCAGAAGCCAAACCTACCAGAGCCCACCTTCACTGTGATTAAATAGAGCCCCTGCATCCCAGTGTGAAGGAAGGGCCTTTACATTTTCCACACGCATGTGGGGCTCCCCACCAAGAACACTGGCGGGTGGGTAATTAAGAAATGTAAGCGTAAGGATTCAATGAGGCAATCTCTTCCAAAGAAAGGGCAAGTTTGCCTCACATAAATTTCAGATTCTCTGCTTACAGCCACAGAGAACAAAGCTAAAGACAACCCAAACCAAACAATAAAAACCCCAGTGGCCTTTTGTCTGCTCTGCATCTACACAGTTGCAGAGGACAGTTGCAGAGGTCCAGCAGGAGAGGATCCCTGGGGGTTGCTTGTCCTAGCAAAGCATAAACATTTACATTGCCTCTTTTCTGCTGACAGAGCAGTGAGCAGGAAGGGCCTCATCTGCCAATTTAAAGTCACATCATGCAATCCTTCTAAAGCCAGTTCCTTGGGTAAGTGTGGAGCGGCCCTGACAGGGGCTTTAAAGTACTGGGAGCCTGCACTCCTGAGTTAAACTGTCTGGGTTTAAATCTAACTCCACCACTTGCAGTTTTGTACAAAAGCAAACCAATAATAAGCAACCACGGCGTCACAGAGAGTGACAGGGCTCTGCACACTGGAAGACCCAGTTTAAATCTGTGCCCCTGCCACATGACAGTTTCGTGACTTGCAGGAAGATCCTATGCCTCCGTTTCCTCATCTTAGAGGGTTAAGTTATAATCATTTTATCTCAAAGGCTCTTATGACCATCCATGACCTTACCCACAGCAAGTGTTCCCTAACTCTTAGTCACTGGTAATACCCCATTATGAGTCTACCTCTCATATGTGAAAATGAGAAGGTAACTAAAGGAAAGGGGAACCTCTCTGCACAGCACAAGGGGCTCCATCATCTCTGAGCTGAGGAAGCTGGCTTTCAGTTTCTTTTCTTTCAATGGCTGCAGGGAGTATGGCTTAGATTGTAGCTGGTGCACCCACCCCTTCATGTTCCCTCCTTTGCTGCCTCTAGCTATCCCCTGCCAGTGTACTGGGACAACTTGCTTCAGCATCCTCCCTGGATAGCTAGTGGCCACTTCACTCCAATACAAATGTAGCCCCACTGTCAGTGCAGGACGTGTCGCCTCTCTGACAACAGCCAGAGACTTGTGTAGCTACATCAGGGGTGGAAGGGTCTGGACCCATTACTAACATCCTCACTCCCCATAGCTGAAAATTTCAGAAAATTTCCTAGTTTCACCCCTGCCTCTCCTGCCTGGTAACCATGGCAGCTATACTTATCCTGGTGCCCCACACAAGCCTCTACTGGGGCAAATCACAGGCCTGCAGCTGTCATATAAGCAGCTCTCCCCACAAACTCTTCTCCTTAGTCTAAGAGGGCTCCCTCCAGTGTACTTGCCCCGTTGATGGGCTGAAAGAAGAGGGTGAAGCTGAATTCATGGAAGCAAGGGCAAAGGGGCTAGGGCGGTAGCTCAGTGCTGGAGCACTTCAATAGCACAAATGAGGTCCTGGTTCCATCCCCAGCACCACACATGTCAATAAGGAGGAGGAGGAGGCAGGAGGGGGAGGGATGGGGGAGTGAAAGAGAAAGAGAAGGAGGCGAGAAAGAAGAGGAAGAAGGAAAAGGAGAAAAGGCAAGAGAACAAACATTCCCTGTGACTATGAAGTGCTTAACTTTGGTGATTTTCTAGCTTGGTCTAGAAATAGTAACATCTTAAAAAGCCTTTGTGTGTGAGATCAACTGTACTTTTCCCCAGCCATTCTGCAAAATCTGCACAGTCCTTGTAGTGATGTTAGGAGTACTCATGGAAGGACAGTACAGCCGCGTGTAGGTTCCCCTCATTATTTTTTTTCCATTTATTTTTATTTTATTAAAATACAAATGTCAATCAGACAGTTTCAAGACACCTTAACCATACAGAGTCGATGAATTAATACATTGCAAACTGTTTTCATAACGTTTTGGTACTGTACAAGGTGCATACATGAAATTATATTTACAGGTTTTTTTATAGCTGAATTATATCAAACATTCAATAATT
>PVKA01031681.1:0-26041 GCA_004027165.1 Ctenomys sociabilis | reverse complement strand
TTTTTTGTGGAACCGGGAATTGAACTCAGGCCCTTGCGCTTGCCAGGGAAGCGCTTATTCCACTGAGCCATCTACCTGGCCCCCAGCTTGTTCCTTCTTGTTCTTTTTCTTCCTTTCTTTTGAAATATATTCCTCTCTCTTGCGCTTGCCAGGGAAGCGCTTATTCCACTGAGCCATCTCCCTGGCCCCCAGCTTGTTCCTTCTTGTTCTTTTTCTTCCTTTCTTTTGAAATATATTCCTCTCTTTAATGAGGTGGCCTGTGTTTTATTGATATGCATAGCATGAGAATAGTCTAAATACATAAATGCCTCATTTTTTTATAACTTTCCTAAGCACAGTAGGACTGAGAGTTGGGGCAGTAATACTACAAGCTGGTTGTTCAGAGGCTGAGTTCTTGGATTCTTCATAGTTATTATTTTTATTTTTATTTTTTCTGTAATTTAGGAAAGGGTCTATAGGGTGTTCAGGGTCTCACTAGATGGGACTTATATTGTTCCTCCTGGTTATAGCCTCACCAGTGCTGGGATTACAGGTGTGTGCCACCTTGCCCAGCCTCAATTGCTGTGTCAGTGCATTCTGGGGGCAGATCTGGCATGGCAGCCCTGGGGGATCGAATCCCTCTCCCATGCGCCTGCTTACAGGTGCTTTAATCCACTGAGCTATTTGGCTGGCCCTTGTTTTTGAGACAAGGTCTTAATATGTAGCTCATGCTGGCTTTGAACTCACTGTGTAGCCCAGTGTAGCCTTGAACTCAAAAGGATCCTCCAGTCAGCCTGTGCTGAGATTGCAGGCCTGTGTGCTCCACCATGCTCAGTTTTTTATAGTTTTGAGTGAGAAGGTAAAAAGAAATGAAATGTGCACCATCCCCTTGCATTCTTCTTGCAGAAAACCTAATACTAAAGTCTGTATGGACTCATCAGTATAAAACAGGTCGGAAAATCTAGAGAAATTTTTTCTTTGTAGATACTGAGACCAAAGGACTATCTGGAAGCTGTCAGTAGAATCAGACCCAGCCTTCTTTTGAACATTGATAACTGAGAATACGTCTAATAGAGCAGGGGCAGTTTTAGCTAATGTTCTGGGGACAGTTTGAGTGTCCATGTGGGAAAACAAAGGACAGTGTTTCATACCCCAACTACACATCATTTCTGGGAGAACTGGACTTTTGGAAGTGAAGGGGAAAGACAGAAGAATGTCTGTAAGAAAGTTCTTTAAGATAGGAGAACTTTTTCTGCTCTGTGGCACTGCCCTTAAAATCCCACCTGCTCAGAAGGCAGAGGCAGAAAGATTATAAAAGTTAAGGGGCAACCTGGTGAGACATCTTTCATAGTTCAAAACTGATTTACAAAGGCGGGATGCCACTTCATGTCAGAGGCCTCGGGGTCATCCTCTGTACTGGATGTAGGGGGACAGACACAATTGAGAAAGATTTTTTTTTTTTTTCCTTCAGTACTGGGGATTGAACTCAGGACCCTATGCTTGCCTGGTAAGCACTTACTCTGCTGAGCTGTCTCCCCAGCCCTGAGAACTTTAGTAGGACCTAAATCTAACAAAGGCTCCATATTCAGAATACATGATTATGTTTTCTGCAACTCAGAAAACTGAAATGAAAGTTAATAGCAATACTTGAATAAGAAATCCAACCTAACTCCACTATATATATAAATACTTGATAAATGTGGAAATTTCCCTGCTTCATTAATTGGGCGAATAATAAAGTCACTGGCACAGTAGCAATGCCTGAGTGTCTACTAATATCAAGTGTTGCTAGGAAGGTGAACAGTGGAAACTGGGATAGTGCTGGGAACATTGTAAAGAATTCAGTGTCACCTCCAGAGTCGAGCATAATTTCCCCTAGAGCCCTGTGGTTCCACCTCTTACAGAGAAACTCTGGTGCACACAGGTGAATGCACAAGAGTATTCATGTCCCGGGTGGTTGTGTCAGCAACTAGATGTCACCAGGGAGGGCAGTGACTGTACGTATATAAGGTCACTGGTGGCACATCAGATGTGTGGTGCTGACAAGGTGACTTAAAAGTGAGAGAAGGTGTCAAGTCCATTTCCTGGGATATATCCCAAAGTATGTAATGAATGAGAGGCAAATGAGTTCCTACTCACAAAATAAACAGTATATTGTTTATGTAGAACTGCCAAAAAAAAAAAAGAAAAGTCGCTTGGAATGGTCAACACAAAATCCAGGCTGGTTGGAAGAGTCAGGGAGGCAGTAAGTTCGGATGAGGATAAATAGGATAAAGAAGACTGGTTTTTTAACCCCTGAAGTACTTGGAAATGAACCTAGGACTGTTGCACTGGTTTACATCCCCAACCCTTTTCAATTTTGTGTCAGGGTCTGTGCAGGTTGAGCTCAAACTTGCAATCTTACTGCCTCAGCCTCCAGAGAGCTATAATTACAAGCATGGGTCAGCTGGGTGTGGTGGCGCATTCCTGTAATCCCAGCACTTGGGAGGCTGAGGCAGGATTGTTGTGAGTTTGAGACCAGCCTGAGCTACAAAGTGAGCATAAGGCCAGCCTGAACTGCATAGTGAGACCCTGTCTCAAAAAGACAAAAAAAAAAAAAAAAAAAGTATGGGTCACTGTGCCAGGCTCTGTAGTTTTCTGTTTATGTATTTGTTTATTGGCAGAACTGGGGATTGAACTCAGGCCCTTTTGCTTTCCTGGGAAGCGCTTATTCTGCTGAGTCATCTCCCCACCCCCTATCTATTTATTTTTAGTTTTTTTAGGTTTTTTTTTTTTTTTTTTTTTTTTTTTTTTTTGTGGAGCCTGGGATTGAACTCAGGCCCTTGCGCTTGAGAAGCACTTATTCCACTGAGCCATCTCCCTGGCCCGAGTTTTTTATTTTTGAGACAGGGTCTGAACTTGTAGTTGGGGCTAATCTTGAACTCACTATGTAGCCCAGGCTGTCCTCAATCAGTCAGGGATCCTCTTGTCTCAGCCTCCCACATAGTGGGATTACAGTCTTGTGGCACCACACCTGAAAGTTTTCTCCCTCCCGCCCTCCCTCTCTTTTTTTCTCTTTCTTTTGTACCAGGAATTAAACACAGGACTTCACATTTGCTAGACAGCCGCTGCACCACTGAGCTGTAGCCTGGCCCATTTTCTATTTAACCTGGTGTTTTATTTTGCTCTTTTCTATATGTGCTTCTCACCTATATATCTCACCCACTCTTCTGCTTACTGTCTGATAACACCAAAAATACATTAAAAAAAAAAAAAAAAAGAATATGTGAAAAAAGAGGCAAGGCAGGAGGCTCCTGGTTGCCTCTCATTTAGCAAATAGGAACTTGGTCATAGCAGGCAGTGATACACTGATGGCTTGGTTTGGTTTTGTTGAGACAGTCCCTTGCTGTGCAGTTCAAGCTGGCCTTCAAATCACTGTATAGCACGGGGTGGTCTTGAACTCTGGCTGTGATTCTTCTACCTCAGCCTCCTGAGTGTCAGGTTTACAGGTATGTGCCACCACATCCGGCAATAAGCCACACTTTCTTGTTTGTTTGTTTTTTTTTGCGGTAACAGAGATTGACCTGGCCCTTGCACTTAAGTGCTTAATCTATGGAGCTATCTTCCCCTGCATCACACTTTTAATATAGGTTAATTTAAAACGTAAAATGGCGAAAGTGTATAGATTATGATTCCCTTTTCAAAAACCCTTAGTAAGTGTCAGGACACAAGACATTAGCTTTACTGTTACTTGCAGTCCCTTAATGCCCACCTTCCTCTGGCCGCATACCTCTGCTCCTGGCATGCCATACTAAGCCAGGCGTTCCAGATGTGGTTCTGCCAGACTTGCTTTGTGAGCTGGGGCTTTATTGGCTTTCAGTCTTTCCTGGCTTTTCTAGATTTTCATTCACAGCTGCACATGGCTGGAACTCAGGGCTTCCGAGCAAATGTGAGTAACCACTTCTCTCCATGGGTTTAGCTCAGGTCCAGATCGAAGGTGACTTCCTGGCGTGTTCCTTCTCTATTCTTGAGGAGCAGCCCATGGACATGCTTCTGGGGCTGGACATGCTGAAACGGCACCAGGTAACTGGGAGCTTCCCTTTTATTTATTTGTCTTGGATCTGCCTTTTCCATGTCATGAAATTAATTACTACATCGTTGTTGTAGGTTACCTGTCCTGGGAAATCAGAGACCTTTCAACCAAAGAAACTTTCTTGGCTCATTATGCTGCCACAGGGTGGTTCAAAAAAGTGGTGGAACCTTAGAAATAGAGCCTTTGTGCAGTCTCTGGGCCTCCTAAATTATGCTGTCTGATTTGACATTATGTAATAACTGGCAGTTTGGTTCCCTTGTAATTTTAATAGTTTTTTTATGATTTATTTTGAATGTTAAGTTTAGTAAGTCTAGTAATTTTTTGTTGGGGGGGCAGGACAGCATCTTGTTTTATATTCAGGCTGATGTTGAACTTATTCCCACTTTACTATGGGGGGAAAAAGCTAACTTCCTACATCATATATAAACCTTTAATAACAAAGTTCTTCCCAATTGCTGTAAATAACAAGTTCCAGCTGAGGTGTAGTCACTGGGTAAGCGCTGACCAGCACACATACTTCTGTGGGCTTGAGCTCTTGGGAGGGGGGGAATCTTAGAGAATAATGTGCATTATACCTGTCCAGTGTTCTACGTGGAGGGCGTGGGAACAAAGACCTAAAGTCTAATTTAGTAACATCATCGTTTTTCTTCTTTGTCGTACTGGAGATTGAACTTGCCAGGAAAGTGCTTATGCTGATGAACTGTCTCCCCAGCTCTTTACTTTAATAACTTGTCATTCTTTCCTTATATTTTAGTTTTAGTATTGACCAGGAGTCTCCACCTTTATAGATAAATTATAAATGTATGCAACTGCATTTTATTTTTGTTTTGTTTCGTATATACTACTGGGGATTGAATCCAAAAGGATCTTCCACTGACCTATATCCCCAGTCTTTTGTTTTGTTTTTTTTTGAAACAGTGCCTCACTAAATTGCTCAGGCTGCCTCTAATCTGAGGATCCTTCTGCCTCATTGTCCTGAATAAGGGATTGCAGTCATGTGCCACCATGCCCAACTGCATTCTATGCTAAGTAGATATAAAAATACAGAGGTAAGAATGGCATACATATGAAAGGAAGGATACTTTGTAGAGGTTGCCTTGTACATTTTCATGTTTGAGACCATTAGTTTAGTCTAAGCTGGCCTTTATAATATAAGCAAAAAGAACAAATGCAAGGCTCTAAATGTATTTTAAAAAATTAAAGGACTAGGGGCCAGGGAGATGGCTCAGTGGAATAAGCGCTTCACTGGCAAGTGCAAGGGCCTGAGTTCAATCCCTGGTTTGACAAAAAATAAAAAAATGAAAGGACTGATCCAGGGAGAGGTTCAGTGGAATAAGCGTTTGCCTGGCAAGCAAAGGGGCCTGAGTTCAATCCCTGGTTCTGCCAAAAAAAAAATAAAATAAAAAATGCAAGGATGCTACTTACCCTTTGTACCGTACCAAGTTTCGTATAATGAATATCATCAGAAATGATTGGAAATTGTTGTATAAAAACAAATACATGTAAACTGTATCCTATAAAAGCTTTTCTGATGCAAACTTTGAATATTAAAAAAGAATATTAAGGGCAAGGGAGATGGCTCAGTAGAATAAGCACTTCCTTGGCAAGAGCAAGGACCTGAGTTCAAGCCCTGGTTCTGTATCCCTCCTCAAAAGAAAAAAATGTAGTAAGCTGGGGTAGAGGCCAGTGCCAGTAATCCCAGCAGCATTCAGGCAGCTAAGACTGGAGAATTGCTGCAAGTTCAAGGCCAGCCTGAACTACATAACCCTGTCTCCTGGTGCACTACTAGTATTCACCTGGCTCCAGCATGTATGAAAAGGACACAAAGGATAGATAGCCTGAGCCCAGATGTTCAGGGCCAGTCTAGGCTGTAGCGTTAGTAATGACTCATCAGAAAACTTCAGCAGGGAGGAACCCTAAAAGAGGTAGTATCACCCAAGTTAAGTATAAATACATCTAAGTAATGTTTGTCTTGTTTTTTGCTAAACCCTCTCCCTCTTGGTGTTATTCCTTGTAAATGGGGTTTTAATTTTTCAGCTTGACATTTTATCTATCTTTGGGGGGTGTTACTCAGAATTAAACTCTGGACCTTGCACTTGCCAGACAGGCACTTGGGCCACTGAGCTGTATCCTTGGCTTTATCTGCTGTTTTTCATTGGTTTCTTCCCAAGTGTTCCATTGATCTCAAGAAAAATGTCCTGGTGATCGGCACCACAGGCTCGCAGACAACCTTCCTTCCTGAGGGAGAGCTGCCAGAGTGTGCCCGCCTGGCATATGGCACTGGGCGAGAGGATGTGCGGCCAGAGGAGATTGCAGACCAAGAGTTGGCAGAAGCTATTCAGAAATCAGCAGAGGATGCAGGTATTGAAATGGTTGAGCTGTTGGATAACATTAACAGAGAGGGTAAGACTCCCAGCTGAGGCTGGCCTCGTGTCCAGCACTGCGGTGCTCACTGGCTTCTTTCCTCCCTATCCATCATGTATTACAGTAAAGAAGAACTTGGCTTCAGCAGATTGAGAAGCCATTATTGTGTGTAAGATAGACTGGGAGGCATGTACTTCATACCTCGGGCTGGCCCTCTGAAGTTCATTGGAAACACTCCCACCAAGCAGGAAAGCCAGCACATAGAAGCATAATTGAGCAGTAATCAGGATGCGCTGTTTATGCCCTTACTGCGATCACTGCTGCGTCAGTGGCGTGCTACAGGAGGGAGACAGTACAAAGATCAGGGAGAAGCCTCTCGTTCATGTGATGGCCTATTTAAATACAAAGACAGCCAATTTTCTGGGTAAAATGGAGCAGCACAGCTTTGCTCAAACCTCCCATCTGTTACAGAACAATGACTGGGACATATTTTGTAGAAGCTTGAAAAAAATTTTTTTTTAAGAATTACCTTTTAAGTTTGAGTTAATTTAAAATCTTCAGCCACAATTACCCATCAGTCTAATTAACGCCACACATTTCTAGTACAGTCAAATGTGTGTGTTAGATGTCAGGGAAAAGCTTTCTTCTAATGACAGAAGAAGTAAAAAGCAGCCATGTTGGCTGCTACTTTTCCTCAAGCTCTAAAGGTAGGTAGAACCCAGAGCCTTCACACTTGAGCTGTTATCTCCAGTCCCTTTTATTTGTAATTTTGAATCCGGGCCTCACAAAGTCACTAGCCGGTTCAAGCCTTGTGCTTGTGATCCGCCTGCCTCAGCCCTCCCACAATGTGAGCATTATAGGCGCTTGCCACCTGGCTGTTGCCATGTTTCTTGAGAACATTCCAGCTTCCAGCCTTGAGTCTAAAATGGGCCTGGGTAGCAGATGCACTTAACCCAGGCTGGCCTTGTTCAGAATCTAAAAGATCTGCCGTGTTGCAGCCCAGTGTTGCAGCGAAAGTGCGGTTTTGCACTGGAGGTGTAGCTCTGGGCAGAGCACTTGGCTGGTGTGCACATAGCCCCACTCACCCCCACCACCACCAAAGTGGATTGTTGGTTGTAACTTACATGACTTGAAGGAAGAAGAGAATTTTAATCTTCTCAACAAGGTAAGCATGAGTAAATCTGACCTACCCACTTAATTTAGGGTAATTTGTCAGCTTAGTCATACTGCATGTTAATACGGAGATAAATTACCATTTCCAGATTTCTTTTCTTTCCCTCCTGTGTCTTCATCAATCATTAAGGAAACATTAGCTGATGACAGCTATGTTTTTTAACCTCCTAGTAAGTTACCCTTGGAGAATACCTTATCTTATTAGAAACATTAGAAGACTATAATAAAATATATATCACAGATATTTTCAGTATCTTTTTGGGTTTTGTTTTTATTTATTTATTTATTTTTACCAGAAAACCAACTCAGGACTTTGCACTTGTGAGGCAGGCACTTGTGCCACTGAGCTATACCCCAGCCCAGTAGCAGTTTTAAAAGATGAAAAGGAGTTTCTTTTTCTCCATGTAACCTTTTGTTACTGTGAAAATAGTTCTGCGAAATAAAGTCCTGTTTGGAAAATCTAACAACTTCCCAAATCCAAACTGTGGACATAATAAGTGAAGGTGTTTTTTTGAAAAACCATTGCTTTGATACTTTCCATCAAAGAATATTTGCACTATCACTTAGAAAATAATTTGCCAGGGGTGGTGATACACACCTGTTATAATCCCAGTACTCTTGAGGCTGAGACAGGGGGATCACAAGTTGGAGCCCTGGGCAGGTCATTTATCAGCCAAAGGGATACTGTTATCAAAAAAGGGCTAGGAACACATACAGTTCAGTTCAAAGGCTCTGGGTGTAATCCCCTATCTGACCCCTTCCCCCCCTAAATAAAAAGGAAAAAGAATTTCAAGTTAGAGCCACATTTGTTATTCTGAGACGGAGTAAAGGTAAAGAAGGTAAGTCATAATAAAATTTAACCACATTTCTTCTAAAAATGAATCTCACCTGAGAAATGTATTAAATGGTTGTATGTATTCACTCATCCTTTATACCATAATATGCTATCATTTAATTTTGTCTGATCTACTTTCTTAACCAACATGTTTGCTCATGAATTCTGAATGTGGATGTATAAAATTAATTTCTTAAGCCGGGCGAGGTGGCGCAGGCCTGTAATCCCAGCACTCGGGAGGCTGAGGCAGGAGGATTGTTGTGAGTTCGAGACCAGCCTGAGCTACAAAGTGAGCTTAAGGCCAGCCTGAACTACATAGTGAGACCCTGTCTCAAAAAGACAAAAAAAAAAATTAATTTCTTTCTAAATTCAATTAAAAATCTGTTTAGCCCTGGCCATGGTAACACATCCCTGTCATCCCAGTGCTTGGGAGGCTGAGGCAGGAGACCAGCCTAAGCTACATAGCAAGACCCTGTCTCAAAAAGAAAAAAAAAAAAAAAAAATACTTTGAAGTTAACACATTGTTTTATGTATTATGGGAAAACTGACATAACCATGTCCTTTGGATATCCAAGATGTAGAAATACTCTCCAACTTTGAGCCTGCCAGTTCCTGATTTCAAATATGGCAAAGGAGTGGAGACTGCCTTGCATGCTGTGTGGTTTGCCTTGTTAACCCAAGTTTGCTTGTCTGTTTCCTAATCCAAACAGAGCGTCAGAAGCCATGATGCATGTAGTGTGTGTGTACTGCAGCTGGCGTGGGCCCCAGACCAGGTATTTATAGCCACCACGTTAAGCCTTCCGTGTAGCTGTCTCTCAAAGCTTCTGTCTTAACAGTTTGGAAGTTAGCTTCTACCATCACCATCTCACCCTGTCTAATCATGGTTACAACCAGTCTGTAGTATTTAACTTTGTGTGTATGTTGGCATACAAACATGCGTAAGTAGAAATTTCTTTTTGAAATTTTATCAGTTATTAGGACATTTCACAGGAGGAAAACACTCTGAGAAGTGTCCATCACAGCACCTATAACTCCTGGCTATTGTGATTGTCAAGTCAAGGATGCTGGCTTCGTAGCACTTTGTCTTTGGAGCTACCTGTGCCCTCATTGTTTTCCTCTGTCGCTTTCCTCTGGAGCTCTTTTACCCTCATACTTCACGTAACTGGCTTGAGTTCCAGAAAGGGCGAGAAGTGGAAGCTAGAGTCAGATGACCTGTCCAGAGAGAAGTGAGTCAGAACATAAGCAGGTCTTAGGTCTTATCCCTGCAACAAAAACTGAGAGTGTGCCTTTCCCTGTGCCCTGGCCTGACAGGTTTTCCATTCTGCCTCCATTTCTCTGTGCTATATAAATAAGATCACTTACCCAGCCTTAGTCTACTGGCTGACACAGCAAGGCAAGGAAGTGTTTTCTTTCACAAAATTAGGGCTTTGTGGGGATTTCTCTGCCTGGTTGTAATTGAACTCATAGCATTAAGTCCTCCTTGCCCTCAAAACCTCTACCTACCACTCCCTTTTCTGCCTTTCTCCTTTTCTCCTTCCCTCTCTTTTCCTCTTGTAAACTAGCTTAATTATTCTTAAATTCAAGTTATTTTCGTTCTGTCCTCCTGAGCATCCTGTTGTACTGATCCAGTCCTACACTACAGTTAGGTCTTAGATTAATGAAAGTGACCCAAGCAGGTGGAAGAGGCCACATGCTGCTCCCTTAGTGGATACAGAATCTATGGAAAATGTGTTGGCTGGCCTTCACATGGTGACAGTATATAAATGGCATACCAGAGCTAGATGGCCTTCATACCTTCTGTGTCGCATGTCTCATGACAGTGCAGTTTTCTGTTAGTACTTGATCAGAATTAAACAATTTTCATAATCAGCCTAATGATTAGATCGGTAAAACCAGTGGCTGTGTTTCTAGATTCTAATTTAAATAAGAAACGCTGTTTTCCTGTTTACTGCTAAACTATAAATAAAGATTGTTTTGTAAGAAGTCAATAACTTCTTGACACAGTGCTTCATCTTTTTTGTGTTGTTAGCCAGTGTTTGATTAGAATGATTTAAAGCTGTCTGAAACTGCATTGCTTCATGGCTCATGCCAAAGTCAAGGTCCCATGTTGGATGTTAACATTGAGCCCAAAGCATTTGGATTGCATCTAACCCAGTAATGTATTGTGTATCAATGTTGTGGCCAGACTTGACTATAAATTATAATATGTGCTTTTGGTCAATTTTTAAATTGTTCGCTATTAAAGGGAGAATTGGAATTGGTGTTTAATGATACCATATTGCAGCTGCACTGATCCAGGGTTCAAGCTTGCCCTCACATGTGAGGCTCATTAATTGTGATGACTCTTAAGCAGTAATTACAGCCAGAGAGTGAAGCCGGAGGATTGCCGTGAGCGTGAGGCCAGCCTGAGTTTAGAGCCAGCCTGAACTACCTACCAAGGCCCAATCTCCAAAAATATCATTGCTTGTTGAAAAACTATTGTCATTTCCCTGCACTATTTACTTTCTTCTTCTTCTTCTTCTTCTTTTTTTTTTTTTTTTTTTTTTTGCCAGGGAAGCACTTATTCTACTGAGCCATCTACCCAGCCCTTATTATGTTCTTAAGCTGCTTAAATGTACAAAATATGGTATTGTACTAAAGTTGCAGTATTTAGTAGGGTGTTGACTGGGATCTGACATCTTTTATTTTTGGCAGGACAGGAGATTAAATTTGGTCTCTTGTTCTTTATCAGGCAAGCACTTAGCCTACTGAGCCATGTCCCTGTCCCTTTTTTGTTATTGGTGTTGTTGGTTTTTGTTTGTTTGTTTGTTTGTTTGTTTGTTTGGCTGGCTCAGACTGCCTTAAGCGCGGGTCTGGTAAGGCAGGTAGAGCTCAGGATCCAAACTGTGGTATCTTTCGCCTGACTGCGTTTGCATGAGGCAGGTGTTTAAACAACTGAGCGAACTTGCAGTCCCCCCTGAGATCTAATCTCTTCAATCTTAATTAAGGCTTCTGTTTTCCTGGAAGTCTGCAAGGATTATGAGAATTCTTATTTTTCCTACTCTGTCCCAAGTATACCTGCTTTTGTGCTTCTTATTTCTATGTTCAGTGTTCACAGCTGAAACATGAAACATGTATTGGCATGGAAATTACCATGTTGCAAGGATTCTCCAGAACCCTTGTGATGTGCTTAAGAATCACTTGGGGATGCTAGGCATAGTGGCACATGCGTGTGATCCCAGCTAAGGCACGAGGATCCCAGAGAGTTAAAGGCCAGCTTGAACTACATAGGGAGAGCCTGTCCCAAAAAAACAGAAGGGAAAGGGCTGAGGAAATAGTTCAGGGCTGGGCCGGCAAGATAGCTCAACAGACTAAGCACCTGCTTTGGCAAGTGCAGGGAGCAGGGTTCGATCCCTGGTCCTGCATGCCAGGCAGGGCACTCTGAGCTCGGCAACAGAGTCCATGTGTGGTGGGGCACTCTTGTAATCCCAGCACTGGGGAGGCTAAAAACAAGAGGATCACCATGAGTCCGATCTACCTAGTGAGACCCTGCACAAAATATATGAGAGGAGAAAAAAAATCACTCAAGTTAATTGAAAGTGCAAACTCCTGGTTTTACCTAAGGATGACACCCTAGAACCTATATATTTAACAAGCATCCCAGACAATTGTTGGACAGGTGGTGGCAAAACACAACTGAGGAAATGCCTAAAGCTTTAGACTCACTGGAAGTAAAGACGTGTAAGTGTACTACAGCCTGAGTACTGGCCTAGCGTTATGGAAGCACACACTGAACTGCAGTAGGCTTGTGCTGTCAAGAACATTCCTGCCTCTTTTGTTTGTTTGTTTATGGAACTGGGGGTTGAACTCAGGCCCTTGTGCTTGCCAGAGAAGCACTTATTCTACTGAGGCATCTCCCTGGCCCTTGACTCTTTTTTTTTTTTAATTTATTTTATTTATTTATTTTTGCGGGAGGTGTCAGCTCAGCTCGCGCTGGGGGAGGGGCTGGCATGGCATGTGGTGCTGGGGATCGAACCGCGGTCCCTGAGAGCTTGCCTAAGGAGGCGCTTTAGACCGCTGAGTTATCTTCCCAGCCCCATGGCCCTTGACTCTTACTCTGATTTTGTGATATTAAATTGCTTAGTGCACTGAGAAAGATTCTTAGCTTTTAAAATTGTGTAAGGGAAACCAGTTAAAGGACTTCTAGATTAATTCTACCCTAGTAATTGAGTGGCCTTTGTTGCCTGCCAATTAATTGTTTTGCTTTCCCTTTTGTGACAGAGAAAAGCGGTAAAGAATCTACCTCACTGGGAATGTCATCATTACCAACTTCAGATGGATTTACCCACCCAGCCCATTATTCAGGACCAAGTCCTGAGATGGGTGATCCACCGAGTCTTGCTCGCTCTGCCTCTGCTTCAGTCTGCCCTTTCAAGCCCAGTGACCCAGACAGCATTGAACCGGAAGCTGTGGAGGCTTTGAAGACTTCATCTGAAATCCGGATGAACTCAAAAACGAAAGAACTTCTACAGGAGCTTTCTGATCATGCTTTCTCAGCAGACCAGTGTTCAGCGATGCCTTTGCATAATTCATCTGAAGAAGCAGTCATTAGAGATAATCTGGAAAAATGTGCTGAAGGAAGCACCCAGGGCCTCAAACTTTATCTCCATACAAGACAGGAAGCTAGTTTATCTGTCACAACTACTAGGATGCATGAACCACTGATGCTTAGAGACAAAAAGGGTTGGCACCCAGAAAATCAGAACCTGCGTCAAGTCAATGGCCTTCAGCAGCACACAGAACCAGGGAATAAACAGCAGGAGGTCCAGCAGGATGCTTCACATGACCAAGGGCATTTTTGTGACCTGAGTGACCTTCCACTTCCTAACGAAGAGCAACAGAATCAACAGAAAGGTACTGATTTGGAAGCTCCGCTCATGGGACATGGGCTGCAGCAGAACACCGATCCAGGCATTGAGAAAAGCTTTGTACCTTCAGGATGCTTTGGCTGCTCGAGTTCAGAAATGCTCATGGAAATAGATTTGGCTGAACAGACCCTTGTCGCTGTGCTTAATTCAGGCAAGCAGAATGCCAGTGTCAAGGACACTGGTATATGTAGTCTCAATTCAGATAACCCCTTGATGGAAGTAGAAATATCAAAATGTAATCCTTCCTCTGAAAGTGTGAATAATTCTACTTCCTCTCAAGCTTTACAGCCCCCAGAAAGTAATGTTGAAATGTCTGGAACAAATAATGAATGTGGCAGAAACCTACCCTCTTTCAATCTCTGTGGCAGTTGTCAGCCCTCTGTGGATTCAACAGAAGAATCTTGTTCGTCTGTAACAGCAGCCTTGAAAGAACTTCATGAACTTTTGATCAGTAGTAGTAAGCCCACTTCAGAAAATACATCTGAAGTAACCTGTCAGTCAGAAACAGTACCCGAGGGCCAAATGGGTGTTCCAGGCCTCTCAGAACAGTGGACTCAAAATGAGAATCTGCCCCACAGAGATCTGTGTCCACAAGTCTCCTGCCATGAGGCTGGATGTGCATCAATGAAGACAGAAAACTTAACCACTGCACCCGGCACTGGAATGGAAGATGAGGAAAATACTAGCTTCCCGGCTCCAGGTGGTGGCCGGCCAGCTGGGAAGGAAGGTGTTCTCGAATCTAGAGAGTCAGTAAGTGAGAGCAGTTCTGTCACTATAACCTCAGCTAAATCATCTGATCAGTTACACTGCATCGTAGGTGTTGAAATTTCACCCAGTCTCCTAGCCAGTGAGGAGGATGCCCTCAATCAGACTTGTGAGCACATTGAGTCTTTGCCATCTAGTTTCATACTGGTTAAAGACTTGGGTCATGGCATACAGAATCCAGTAATAGACAGGCCTGAAATCAGAGAAAATGCCTGTCCTGGCACCGCACGGCCATGTCTTGAGCTGGAACCGCTGAGCAGCCATCCGCCACCAAGTCCTTCCCACCCGCCACCCTTAGTGTTTCCTGCCGCAGATATCAACCGGATTCTTCGGGCCGGTTTTACTTTGCAGGAAGCTCTTGGGGCTTTGCATCGAGTTGGTGGAAATGCAGACCTTGCACTTCTTGTTTTGCTAGCAAAGAACATTGTAGTTCCCACGTAACTATGGGAAAGTGGGCTAGACCATACTCCATTCCCTTTATTAAAAAAAAAAAGTCTGTACACACACATACATACATACCACATACACAGTATATGTAGAAACCTGCAAGCAGAATGTTGAGCCAGATTGTTTTTAAAGATTTTTTTTTTTTTTTTGCCAAAGTAATTTATGATCTCTTGTCTGATGAATTTGTCTATCTTATTTGTTTAATTTTGGGCCTTTTAAAAATGTATTGGCAGTATGTGCATAAGAAAGCTTTTAATTCTCATTAAGATGATGTATTCTGGAATAAAATGGATGGTTTTGTGTATAGCATAACATTTTAGAATGAGTGAATGCTTTAAAAAGCAGAGGCCATGAAAAAATCCCCCCAACCATGCAGTGAGAAACAAATCAGCTTGCCCTCTGCTCCTGCTACAGGCAGGGTGTGGCTTGTTGGCTCATCAGCTTAGAAACTTTGGACCATACAGCTTGGTTTTTGGAATGACACATAGTGGCTGTGTATTATGATTCACCAATTATAATAGGAAATTGAGGAATGATATGCCCTAGAGTGGTGTGCTTGTACTTGTGTGCTCAGGATTTGACATTTTAATAGGGTGAGTGGGGGGCTGCTTTGTGCATCACAAACTGCTGCATATATTGGGTAGATTGCCAGATGTCTTGATACGTTGAATGGGACAGCTTAGAATTAACATTAGAGTGAAACATGGTGCTACCCAAACTTTAAAAGGGAAGGGATAGAAAGCGCCCCAGTCATGATTCCATCTGCAGATGTCAAGGACTGTGCAAGAGAAACTGGCCTCAATAAACACTGGAAGTCAGGAAAGCTTGGTTTTGCTAGCATCTCCCTGATAACTCCTCAGCCCTTAATGACTAATGATGAGCTCACGTTCAGTTAAATGGGTTGATTGCTGTAGCTCATTTCCTTCTCAGCCTCATCTACTAGAAAAAGTTCTTCCAGAGCTCCATTTGTGCTGCGAGCTGAGTGGAATAAGAAGTGTGATGATCCTGTCACTAGGCCATCTTGGTGCTTGGGGCGGTCGGTGTGGTGTCGCTCAAGGCAGTGAGAATAGCGGTTCTTGACTCAAGTGGCCTTGTTAAAGTTTTCCATCCCTTTGTTTCCTCAGGAGTTTCTTTTTTAAGCAAGATTCATGTTTGTGTTTACCATGTCAAATTAAGAGTGGGGCAAAATATTTAGATGTATTTATTGTGGCCTTTCTTTCCCATAAGGACTAGCCCTTGGAAGTCGTCCTGTGGGCCCCACTGTGCAATAATCCTACTGGTTAGGTCTTAGATGATTGTTTCCTAGAACTGTTCTTTTTAGGTATCTAGTGGGAATCTGAAATCTTAATTTTTTTATTTTTTATTTTTTTATAAAGAATCTTGAAAGCCAGGCATAATGGTGCATACCAGTAATCCCAGCCCTCAGAAAGTTAAGGCAGGAGGATTACAAGTTTGAGACTAGCCTGGGCTACGTAATGAAAGCCTGTCTCAAAAAAGAATAATAAAAACTAAAATTTCTTAAAAGTGAATTTTTGAGAATAATTACTTCTGATTCCATATTACATAGTTTGCAGCATGTTTGAAACAGCTTTTGCAAAAGTGATTTCTGAACTTATAGAGTTAAATGATTTTTTTTCTGAATTCTCCCTAAAAGCTTTTTCTTTCCATCAAAATTTAAATCACTGAGCACAATTGAAACAGGCTCATCTCAGGATTTTTTGAAACTTTACTTTAGGAGCACTTAGAGGCACTTCTCTTCCTTTTCCCAGTCTCCTTTTTTCTTTGTTGCTTATGTGTGTGTATACACTTTGAGATTTAATGACCTGATGCCCATCATTTAGATTCATCATGATCCTTCCTGAAGTTAGGGAATGGTTGACAGGAGGACTTGTAGTACACTGCTTTCCGGTGGGCACTAGAACAATAGGTGAACCCGACTTTAAATATACAAACAGCTATGTCGTAGACTCTTGCTTGTCCTACACCAAAGATGTAAGATGCACTAGGAAACCGTTACAGGATTTCTGTCAACCAACTCTCAGAGCTATGATTGTAATTAAGTAGTTGGGTGCCATGATCAAGACGAAATCCAGCAGCAGTGCAGGGGGCCCCTGTATTTGCTTTATGGCTATAAATCTGTAGTGCACAGAGTGGGGTGGGCATAGGAACTTGTGACAACAGACTCCTCCCCAAAGGCCTGTTACTTGAGGGTGCCCACACAGCTCTGTGGAGCAGACCAGACCAGCACCGCCACTCAGAATCCAGCCACAGGCTTTTATTCTGGTGAGGTTTGGGGAGCCATCCCAGGTGGAGCACACGTGCTGATCCGGAAAAGACTTCACTGTGGTAGTGTTTCTGTGTCTGTACTTATTTTTTTGGAGAAAATCAAATAGGCTTATAGTTGTACAGGTATTCGTGTTAGGAATACTTTGAACTTAACCTAGTTGCCAAATCATCCTTGTACCTTTTGCCCTTTTTTTTTTTTTTTTTTTTTTTGTGCAACTAGGGATTGAAGTCATGCCCTTGCACTTGCGAGGGAAGCACTTACTCCACTGAGCCATCTCCCCAGCCCCATTGCTTTTGATTTTTAAAATTACCACTTTCTGTCCATCATTCGTATAAAAATAAAATTGTTGACATTGTTAGGATTCTGAATGATTGTTTTAATTTAGCAGTTCTAGACCACAAAGGATGTTATGGAACATTACATTGGTGAGCCTCCATTATCAGTTTTTATTCAAGCTAAATATATATATGTATATGTATGTATATATATCCTTAAAAAATAAAGATCGAGTCATTGTGAACTCTTTGCCAGCAGAACTGATAATAGCCATAACCAGCACTGGACAGCTCCTCTGAAGAGATCCTCTGGGTCAAGGGCAGTCCTGTGGTCAGCACCTTCCATCATAGGGTGGTCTCTGCATATTCACCAAAGAGAAGAGGGTTTCCAGTAAGACTTGTATCGTGCCCCTAGGTCTGTTCTTGTGTAGACCCATGTGCTTGCTACACCTGGGCTGTAGATTTTTCTTTTCGGCGCATAAGCACTGTGTCCGGCTCTGCCTGTTGAGGCCTCCAGACAGCCAGGGCCTTCATGCCCCAGTGTGGGGGCTAGCTGTTAATGGATAAGAACCAGTTGCTTGGCAAAGGAAGTTGGGAAGATAGCAGATGTTAGAACCCTTCTGTCTGTCAGCCTATGTGTCCCAGAGCTCCTTGACTCCATACGCTAAAGGGAGGCAGCCTCATGAGTTTGATCCCCAAAGTATTTCTCTAGTGAGAGGAATAAAACACAAGACTGTGTCATTGATTTTCTGATGCTCATTTAATGTGGAATCTGCCTCTTCCCTCTCACAGCTATCTAATGAAAGCCATAAAAATTGTTGGTATGACTTTTCAGCTCTTGTTTATAAATACCTGTGTGAGCTATATCACATACATAGGGTGATTGACAAATATCTTAATTTTGCATAGATTTAAAAAACTAGCAATTTTTATATCTGTAAGCATAATTTTCACTTATGGTGGCTTTTATCCCACCATGTATATAATAAACTGCCTTGCAAGTAACTAGCCAGGAGTCATAGCACCTTCGGACTGCCTTTGCCCCCACGCCAGCCACCTGTGGTGAAGGTGCACAGGAGGGTTGAGTTGCTGTGTATTTCACACTTCTGCTGCTGGCAGCGCATCCTAGAGAAGCCAACTAGGGCCTGGGATAAGCTCAGAGGCACGGTGCGTGCTTAGTGTGTGAGGCCTAACTTGGATCCCTAGCACCAAAACAAGATCGATACATGATAAACACAAGATGCTCACTGGATTGTGTTCTCTCGCACTCACCCAAAGGGCCAATTTCTCATTTGAATTCGGTGATTTAGTGTAGTCTGCAGCTGAACTAAGAAAGACACAGGAGTTTCCTTTTGTAGAAAATACTACTTGTGTTACAAGAGGCAAAAATAGCCCTGCCGCATGAGTGAGTGCTGACTCTTACATGATAAACATTATTCAGAGCCTGTCCTTTGACCTGGAATGCAAAACCATGGCTCAGGTTTTGTACTTGGTGGAGCCTGGGTAGGTGTTAGGAATTCACTGGATAGAGAACTTAGAAGTGAACCTCTGCTGTTGCTTTTGTTTTGTGCCTTAGTTTTTCTGAGTAGCAGATGGTGGGGAGTGGAGGTGGGCAGCTCTGGAGGTTTGCAAGTATCCCTCCTGGCGACAGGCTCTCTGTCACTGAGCACTCATCTTTCTCTATACTGTCTGGGTTTCCCTAGATGAGAGGGTTGCTATGTGGGGTCTTGCACCTGGCAAGCCAAAAGATGGGTCTCTAAATGTTTATTGTGTTCTTTACTTTCAGTCTTCTGGTGAGTAAGGAAGAAAAATGAGAAATTCTCTTACATATTTAAAACAAAGTTAACTACTCCCTTCGGGACTACGCAGTGTGAGTCTGAGGCAGGGCCTTGTCAGGTAGCACAGGCAGGCCTCAGATTATAGACATCCTCGTGCCTGCCTCCCAAGCCCTGGAGTTACAGGAGTGTACCACTATGCCTAGTTTTTTGTGTCTCACAAACTCAGAGGACTTCTGCCTCAGGCTCCTAAGTGCTGGAATTACAGAAGGGCACCACCACGTCTACCTTGCTGTATGAATTTTTGCATGAATATCTTGTCCGTTTTTTCATCCACTCACAAAATGCTGAGTATCCATGTGCCAGGGACTGATGAACGCTGGGGCCTCTGGTGATGATTACTACAAATGCAAGATTTATTTTTGCTTCTAAGTTTTTTGGGTTTTGTTTTTTCTATCCCAGGACAAGGCCTTGTTCTCCAGGATGGTCTCTTCCAGCCCCAGGCTTCCACATAGCAGGGATTACAGATGTACCACTGTGCACAGTTAGCATGCTTCACTTTTGAAGTCATTAAACTTATATGGTTCTAGTTTAGAGCCAGTTGGGAAGAATCAAACTCAGTAGAATCTGATGCCAGGAACTGTCATGTTTTTGCTCCAGTAATGCAGATTGAATCTAGGCCCCTGCGTACTAGGCAGGTGCTGTGACATGTCCTTAGCTCTAAAGTTAATACATTTTACTTTTTTATGCCAGGTGTGGCACTGTCTCCCTGTAATTCCTCCACTCAGGAGGGTGAGGCAAAAAGATCAAGAGTTTGAGCCTGGCCTTGCCTACACAGTGAGGCCCTGTCTAAACTATTTTTTATATTTTAAAAAAGAACCAAGCCAACAGTTGTAACATTTTGTAGAAAAACCTGAAGAGATCAGATACCGAGAAATCAATTTATATTACTGGTAGGAGGGAGGGGATAGGGCCTTAATAGTTCAGGGGATGGGATGGGTGAGAGCCAGCCTGGCATCAGGACCCTGCTGTGAGGGTAGAGGTGGCTCTACCTTCTTGCCAAGTGCTGTGGCAGCTCAGGAATCCCAGCCATTTGGGATGAAGGAACTTAGCCCAGGCTCCTGCAGGTTTTTAAAGCAGCTGAGAGCAGAATATGAAAGCAGGAATTAGAGCAGGAAACATACCCAGCCTGGTTCTGGGCTGGGTAGTGAGCACGATGGGTCTCCAAAAGAACTCAGGCTCAGTGGCAGCGGGAGAATGTCGTGCTAGGGGTGTTCTTTCATCTATTCAAACTCAGCAACCCGATACGATCTGAAGCAAAGAGCAGTGTTTCCAAGTCGTGGCTTGGGTTTCGCTGTTAGGACACTGTTAGTGACAGCTGATCACAGACCACAGAGCTGTAAAGGGGAGGGCTTAGCCGAGAGGTAGGCTACCACCTTACAGGATGAGATTGGCCAAGAGAATGGCACAAGGGCATTTGGTGAGTGGAGAGAACACAGCATTGGGGTAACTTGTATGGAACTACGTTGCTCTAGGCCGTAAAGTGTTTGTACGTAATTGGGTCGGGTTGAGGCATTTTTTTCCTAGTAAATTTTGTCGGATAGGAAATGACTCTGTCTACCTGCAGCCTTGAGTTATTGGTTCTGTGACCTAAGGGCAAATCAGTTTGGTTCCAGAGTGTTTGACCAGGCTCCGTTCTCCTTCCTTGAAGTCCCACAGGATTTGAGTTTAATGCGATTTCTGGTCCTCACGGTCCTGATCACCCTTTTGAAACAGCTCTGGTGGTAGAACAATCCCACATACTGGCTGATTTTTCTTTTTTTTTTTTTTACCCCCACCATATACAATAACAAAAATTGTGTTTTTATTCTAAATCTTATGTTCCTGGTAAGTTGGGCTCATGGCCTTTGCACTCCAAGATTTGTTTACCACTTTTTCTAGCCATATTTGGCAAATCATAGTACTAGAAACCCTTCTTTTATTTTCTTCGTACTACAAGATTTTCTTTTAACCTTTGAGACTACTGCATCTTAGGAGAACTAGGCTGGCTGGCAAAGTAGGCTTGCCGGGAGCTCAGCCACTCCCAAATGGTTTTGAGAGTTGGGAAAACTCTGAGAATTTAAGGGAACCAAACTCAGGAATCCCAAAGGTGGTTGCGTTGTGCCGTTAGTTTAGGGGCTGAATATGAGACCTGTGTCCAAGTGGGTGAATTCAATGCCTTTGAGTGTGAATTTCTGTCATCCTGAAGATGTTATCAGCCCTAGGTAATCGAATACTTTATTTTCTTTTTTAATAGGAACTTTGAAGAAAAAACTGGTGTGTAAAACATTTGATATTTAAGACAATAAAGTTTTTACCAGAAGATTTGTGTTTGATCAGTTTCTTTTTAAATCCAGGTAACTTCACTTCCGTGGTTGTCTCTGTGTCCAGCCCAAGAAGAGTGAGCAGATGAGAGCCATGGAACTACTAGCTTGCAGCAGGGCAGGTGGGCACTGTACAACTGTTGTGCAGTTGGTGCACAGCAAGCTGTGACCTGCAGTGCTTGAGACCGTGTCCTCTAGGGCCAGGCTGCGTGGCTACAGACCCCTTTTGCCACTCACTAGCATATCTGACTGGGTAAAGAAACCTTCCCATGCCTGTTTCCTCTTCTGTAACATGAGAACTACTGGGGGGGAATTGTAGAGATTAAACAAGTTCAGATATGCCTGGCACACACAGCATGCCCAGTGGATGTGAACAAGTGCTCAGAGCTCCTCCTCGGGAGCCAGAGGGTGCCAACTGGGCTTTCCCGAGGGTGAGAAACTCAGCCAAACCTCATGGCCTACATGTGTGACCCCAGCACCTGGGAGGGTGAGGCAGAAGGGTCCAGGAGTGAGCCCTGCCTGGATAGCTTGGCCACTGAGCAAAAGTATCAAAAAAATTGTTTAAAAGGGGCTGAGGATGTAGCTCTATGCAAAGGCCCCAGGTTTGATCCTCACTGGCCTGTAAGTCATTAAGCATCCTGAGCTACCAGACGTGCCCTCTTCAGTATGTGGCTTCCAAGATTTCCTTGGACATCAGCACCAGCCGTCATCGGGTCCCAGCCTGGAGGTGGTATGCATCCCTTACCCCTTAGTGCACTGGCGGGAACCGTTACCTGGCTGTGCTGAACTGCAGGAGGCAGAGAGTATAATCTACCTCTCAGGAAGACTAGTTTTGTGGTCGGGGAGCAAGCCTTTTACTGTCCCCTTTGAGGCCTCATAGGCCCTTTCTCCACAGGAGGTGGCCATATCTTTCTGAAAAATCGGTTGGCCTCCAAGCTGAGACACCGTTGCTGCCTGCTCTACTTCAGGTGTTGCTCCGGCTACTTTCGTCTCATAAACTACACTCGGATCAGTGCCAGGCGTGGTTTATGCCTGTAATCCTAGCACTTGGGAGGCTGAGCCAATAGGATCCCCGTGAGTTCAAGGCCAGCAGGACTGCATAGTGGGTTCAAGTCCAGGCTGAAGGGCACAGCAACACCTGGTCTCAAAAAAATAACCAAAAACCCCACTTCTCGGGAACCTTTTATTTGTACTGCAGATCAAACTGGGACCTTGTGCTTGCCAGGCAGGCATATACAGATATAAATGCTGGAGTGAGAAAATCTCAATGTGGTCTTCCTGGCCTTGGAATTCAAAGCATCTTTCAAACTTAGCTAGGATCTAAAAGAAGAAAATTGATTTTGATTTTTTTTTTTTTTTTTACAGCCCTTCAAGGTCCCATGTGTTTGGCTCGGTTTCTTACTCCTGCTTAGAACCAGCCAGTTGTTTGCTATGCTCTGCCTTTCTCATATCTGTAACAGGTCAACAAACACACTGCCGTGACTTTCCAGCTCTTCCTCAGGCTAGAGAGAATTAAGTCTGTCCGTGCTGATACAGGAGACAGGTTTTCCAGATATTTTGTCCTCTCAAAACAAGTTTTCAGGCCATGCATACAGCTAGTGGTGCAGCACTGTCCCCACATCAGCATGGCTCTGGGCTTAATCCCCATGCTGGAGAAAAAGGGGGTGGCTCCAATTTCTGGCTTCCCTTCCAAATTTCCTTGAAAACTGTCAAGCTATTACCATATGTTAGATTTTTAAATTCCACTTCACTAATAGTTTCTGTATTAAGGTGGGCAAACTGCTGCAATAAACCAACCCCAAATATCAGTAGCTTCATACAAGAGAACCTGGTCCTAGCATGCATGAGGCCCTGAGCTTGATCTTTGGTCCAGCAAATAATAAAAGCTGAAGGTATGGGGTGGGAGGTAAATGTATTAGCTCATTAGGGTATTGGGGGAATCGCCAAATCTATACAGCTTTGGGCGTAGGGGAGAAAGGAGTAGATTATTCATTTAAAAGAAATAGGGCTGGGGAGATTACTCAGTGGAATAAGCGCTTTTCTGGCAAGCACAAGAGCCTGAGTTCAATCCCCAGTTCCAGAAAAAAAAAAAAAAAAAAGAGAGAAATAGGGCCAGGGAGACAGCTCAACAGACTAAGCACCTACTTTGGCAAGTGCAATAGACACTGATCCCTGGTACTGTATGCTGTGCCGGCAACCAGGCCTGGTCATGGTGGTGCACACCTGTAATCCCAGCACTAGGGAGCTGGAAACAGGAGAATCACTGCAAGTCTGAGCTGTGTAGTGAGACCTCGTACCAAATACATTAAAATTTTAAAAAAGTTGGGCCAGGGAGGTGGCTCAGAGTAAGTGCTTGCTTGGCAAGCACAAGGGCCTGAGTTCAATCCCAGGTTCCGCAAAAAAAAAAAAAAAAAATACAAGGAAGTAGGGTGGGAGGTTCTAGAATGAAGAACCCAATAACCACAGTTAAGTCCCCAAATATGTAGTGAGTAGAGCATAAAGCAATATCTTACATAAAGGGCCAACTTGGGCTGTCGAGATAGCTCAGCAGCTTAAGCACCTGCCTGCCAAGCACAAGGTCTTGAGTTCAACCCCCAGTACTGCTAAATAAATAAAAGGGCCAACTTGGGAACATACTTTCGTGCTTGTTCAGTGCTGTTGATGTGCTGATAGGCTTAACTGTCATTCCTTATCTATGGAGTTTATCCTTAGAAAAGAGCTAGCAAGACTTAGTTCCCCTTAGACAGTTATTAAAAGCTAAGCATTTCTCTGTTCAGCCCCAAATACATGAAATCCAATTGCCTGAGCCAGAGGGGCCCCAGCCTGCTGCTCTCAGCCTTTCCCTGAGATGTAAATGACAATTCTATCCATCAGCTGTACAAACTAAAACTCCGGACTCCTTTCCTTCCCACCCTACCCCGGCCCTGCCTAAGCCCTAAGCCTCTACTTGAAAGTGTATCACAGACTGATCAGTTCTAGAAGCTGGGTCCCAGGCTTACCTTTCCCTCCCACCTTGATTGTTGCAACCAGACCCCTATTCCTGTCCTTTCCTGAGCACAACAGCTGGGACAAATTAAATTGAGCTTCCTCAAAACCACCGGTGAGAACCTGGCAGGGTGGTGTACACCTATAACCCCAGCACTGGGGAGACTGAGGCAGGAGGTTACAAGTTCATGGCCAGCCTGGACTACACGTAGCAAGATGCTGTCTGAAAAAGAGGAAGAGAAAGACCTCCTGCCATCCGGTCTCAGAGTACAGGCCAGTACCTCTAGTGCCCCCAGGACCCGAGATGCCCCTTCCCCCACCTCCTGCTGCTCTCCCCTCCCTCAGCCACCCTGACATGTGGAGTGCAGTGCCCTGCCTCAGCCTCGCAAGTATTGGGCTTACCAGCATGCACCACCAGGTCGTGCTGTATTTCACTTCTTCCAGGTCTGTATTCATGCATCACCTCAGTGAAGGCTTTTGCTAGCACAACAGCTGGGACAAATTAAATTGGGCCTGAAATTTTTTTTGCCTGAAATGATAGCCACCTCCTCTTCTCATTCACCAACTTGCCTTTTTTTCCCCAGCACCAGTCTGCCTCACAGACTGCTTGGCTTAATCCACGAGCTCCGGGGGGTGAAGGCTACCTCCGAGCTGCCCACCCCTGTGCCCTCATTGTCCACAACAGTGACCACTCAGAGATGCTTTGCATGAATACGTTTACAGGTGCTGTTGCACTACTTTAGTTCTGTGTGTTTTAGATCATGTTTTATTTCTATTAGTGTACACTTGCAAGACCATAATGATTCCATTCACTGTGGGGAACTGGCATGTGTTCATAATGCATCTCAGTTCCTCTTTTCAAAGGCCCCCGCAGGGTGACAGAGCTAGAGGCAGAACTGTGCCTGGAACCCAGCACCATCCACAAGATCGGTTTGCAGGTCAAGAGATTCCTTCTGACTTTCAGTGTAGCAAATCTGGGAGGATGGCGCTTGAAGGTTGGTAAGTATGCAGGCTTCGGGGCTGGGGAGATGGCTCAGTGGAATAAGGCCTGAGTTCAATCCCCCGTTCTGCCAAAAAAGAAAAAAAGGTTTGCGGGCTTCCAAAAGAATCAGTGTTCTGCCGGGCGTGGTGGCGCATGCCTGTAATCCCAGCACTCGGGAGGCTGAGGCAGGAGGATTGTTGTGAGTTCGAGACCAGCCTGAGCTACAAAGTGAGCTTAAGGCCAGCCTGAACTGCATAGTGAGACCCTGTCTCAAAAAGACCAAAAAAAAAAAAAAAAAAGAATCAGTGTTCTGTGTTATACCCACATGCGGGACTAACTTTCGGCGTTGGCAGACAGCACCTTGTTGTTGATGGGTGTATGGACCATAGTTCTTCACTCATTGTTCCCTAAAATGAAAAAACTCAAATAAGGGACAGCATCTCAGTGGTCTAAGCACCTGCCTGGCAAGTGCAAAGACCTAGGTTCAATTCCTGGCACCACATGCCATCCCGGTCCCAGAATCCAAGTTATGCTGTGCCGGCCTCCAAAACCAGGCCTGGTGACACACACCTCTAAAACCGGCACTGGGAGGCTGAGACAGGAGGATCACTACTAGTCCAAGCCGCATAGTGAGACCTTGTACCAAATACATAAATTAAAATAAAAAACAACCCTCAAATCAGGCCTACACAAAATCAACTTTTTTTTTTTTTTTTTTCTTTTTTGAGACAGGGTCTCACTATGTAGTTCAGGCTGGCCTTAAGCTCACTTTGTAGCTCAGGCTGGTCTCGAACTCACAACAATCCTCCTGCCTCAGCCTCCCGAGTGCTGG